>JASDQU010291443.1:0-14397 GCA_032191745.1 Picea mariana | reverse complement strand
GGGTAGGGTAATTTTAGTAAAAAAAAAATTATTAATTAAGGGTAAATTTTATTTTTAACTTTGTGAATAATGTAAATAATTTTTTTATTTTTTCATTGTATTATATTTCATTTTTAAATTATTTTCATAATTTTTAAAAAGGGGAAATTGGAAAATGTCATGCTATAGGTCGTCAGTCCCATGTCACTCAGGTTCTTTTCCAACTATCCATAGGGGATAAGCCATTTCATCACTAATTGTTGATCTCTTATGCAGGTGGGATTTCTCTTCTATAGGTTCAAGAATCAACGTTCCACATTAACCCACATGCTTGATCAATGGTTGATAAGTGATGATTTTAAATGACCATAAATTTTGCTACATGTGCCAGAATGAGTCTCGTGATACCTCGTTTGAAAGGTATTGAACAAAGGATCACAGTGGTATAGGTTTCTAGGCCAAACATGTGACATAAGACATCATAAAATGTAGAAACCATACACCCATGGATTTGGGGGGGAAATTGGCCAAGCCAACTTCAAACCATCATATCTGGAGCTATGGGAAGCAAAATTAGGCCCAAGAGAGATCGATGGAAATATGGAGGAGAGAAGAATAGTTTGGGATAGAAATTTGTATCTTATGTTGAGAAGAAAAGGTCCAAAAATGAAAAACATAGGTGGAACCCAAATTCATATGAAGAACCAGATATGAAGATTTAAAACAATAATATCTTGAGCTACAAGCAATGAAATCATACTAGCAATGGCTCGATAGAAAGCTGAGATAGAGGAAAATAATCTAGAATGATTACATTTAGCATGACAAAACTAGAAACACCCAAAAATGTCTGAGAAACAAAAGATAATGTCAATGGACAGAGTCAATGACTGTTTTTAAACAAATATCATTTGCAAAGTGCCCGAGGGAGAAAATGATCACTCATGTGTCTATTCAAATTATCTTTGTAATGGTCACATATTCATTTTCAAAATGTGAGAAAATAAATGTAAAGGAAAAGCAAACAAAAAGTCATGAGAATGAAGAGTATCTTGTTGATCTTATAAAAGAGAACTCATAGCGTAGTGTGAGGACTTTTTCCCTTTGCAACAAAAGATGGCACTATTACTTATGAGTAATAAAGAGCAGGAGGCATTTCAAAAATTTGTGGCTTTTATGAGTGTATACAAGACTACTCTTTATGCATTTATCTTCTAGTTGAGTAGATAGGACTATGTTGTGTGAATTATTTTCACATTTTGTTTTGTTTGCTTATGTTGTTACATGTTCCCTTATGGGTGCATAAATGATGTTATAGATGTATTGTTCAACTATTTGTCTGTATATATGTGGCATTATTATTTTCATATATCATTAGAATACATGACTTATTTATGGTTTTGATGGTGTTGTCTTTCGCTATACTCATTCTTTTAGTTTTTCTCCTAAGATAGGTTAGAACTAGTTAGATTAGATTAGGTTGCTAACAGTTATATTAGTCTTAGGATTATTTATAACTCTTTGGGGAGAAATTTTTTGTCTTTCCTCTTTTATTTATTTTAATTCTAAGTTGTAATGAGTCCCATAAACCCGTAGGAAATGCTACACCAAATGAGAGTAGGTCTGATTGGGACCTCCCTTCGGGTGTTCTTCCTCATTTGCTTGATACACCATTTGGACCTATCAATAGAAAGGTAGGAAGAAGAAAACCTATAATTATTGTGGGAAATTGCAACATATGGAGAAGGCTTACTAGATGAATACTAAATATATAGAGGAGAAAGTAAAAAATCTTGAAGGAGATGTGTCAATTGAATGTTCAAATTAACTACATAAAAACAATTTCGAAGGTAAGGTAGATAATTGTTTCTTGGGCCTTGTATTCTCACACTTGTTAGAGTGAAAGGATAGTTGAATCTAGTTGTACACATCACGTGGATAAAGATCATTCTCTCTTTTCTTTATTAAGTGACACTATGGAAAAATTTAAAAAATTAGAAAATGATTATGCACTTACTATTGGTAGTTTTGGAAAGACAAAATAATAGAATGGAGTGATTACCAATGTGTGACATGAACCTAGTTTAAGTGCTAAATTCTTATCTATACCCCAACTCACATACAATAGCAAAAAGGTTGAATTTTGGCCAAATAAATTTTTTGTGGAAGACATGAATAATAACTCCAAAATTGTTGTTGAAGGAATTATTGATCCTAAGGATATACTATAAAAGTTCTATGAATTTTCCTAGGAAATATCCATGATTGATTGCACTCATATCTCAAACTAATGAACAAAGTAGAATTTGGCATAAATGGCTTAGACATATGAATTTTTGAAGATTGAAACTGATGGTGAAAAATAATCAGGTCATTGGAATACCTAATCTTGTTCCCACTGATGGAATATGTGAAGGGTGTGTGCTTGCCAAGAATCACTAGGCTAATTTTCAAATAGGGAAAGTTTATAGAGAAAAACCTCAGCCAAAACTTATCCATAGTGACATGTAATTCATAGACAAACCATCACCAGTAAGTGCAAAGGTATGTTTTAACCTTGATTGATTATTTTACCAACTATGATTGGGTATATTTCTTAAATAATAAGAGTCATGTCTTTGAAAAGTTCAAGTAATTTAGGGAATTAGTTGTAAACCATTGTGGTTGAACCATGAAATATTTAAGATGAAATAATGATGGAGAGTATGTGGGAAAGGTGTTTGAAAAGTACATGGCCTAGCATGGTATCTATTAGACCATTTCTATACCTTACACACCTCATCAAAATGGTGCTACAAAAAGGAAGAATCGAACTTTGATAGAAATGCGATGTTTCTTGCTTCAAGCCAAAGGCATGTAGTCCAAGTTTTGGGAAGATGATATTTACTTCTCAAAGTATCATCTTAACCTAAGTCCAGATAAATTTGTATAGAATATGACTCTTGTCAATAAATAGAGTAGAATAAAACCCTAGTTAGACATCTTAGAACATGTGGATACACAGTGTGGGCTCACATTCTAGACGATGAAATGAAGAAGTTGAATTAAAAGAGTCATGCTTATATTATGATGGGATAATATAAAGAGTCTAAGGCCTATATATTGTTTGATCCAATCAGACAATAAATCATTTTCAAGAGAGATGATGTCTTCAATGAGAAAACCTTAGGTTTTACTCTATTTAACTCCTTGTAACTTATTGAGTAGTGATCCATTGGAAAATTTGATAAATTCCATATCGAATGACTATCATAATGGATTTTCAACTAGACAATTTATCCATGTATTGAAACCAACATGTAACCAACCTTCTATAGTGTATTTTACCACAATATTTGGAACCCTCATCATTCCTCTAATGAATATTTTGGCATAAGTACATCTTCTACATAGAATATTTGTCTACCCAGATGGGCTACTAAGAAAATTAAATTCATTGGAGTTGACGTGGGAGATTTTAAGAACAAAAGGAAGACTATAAAAAATATATGGGAGAGTAGTGTTTATCTGATGACACGTGTATTGAAGGAGTGTGACCCTAATACATATGTGGATTCATGTGGTTGACCTGAATGGGAGAAAGCTATTACGTACAAGTATCATTCCTTAATGAATAATGAAACATGGGGATTATTTCCTTGACCATAAGGAAACGATATGATAAAGTGTTGATGGGTCTATGAGACCAAATTCACATCTAAAGGTGTTGTCAAAAGACATAAAACTCATTTGGTAATAAAGGGTTTTTTCTCAACAAGAAGGTATAGAATTCACTAAAATCATTGCCTCTGTTGGAATTATAAACTCTATTTGACTAATTATTTCACTTGTTACTCACTTTAGATGGGAGGTACATCAAATGGACATAAAAAATTATTTACTACATGGTGATCTCACTAAAGAGATTTATATGGGGAAACCCTTGGAATTTGAAAAGGATGGGACTATTGTCTATCAACTAAAGAAATTAGTGTGTGGTTTGAAATACGTCGCTACGTCATGGTATGAAAAGATTGATAGGTTTTTCCTTAATATTAGTTTCAAATGCTATGAATTATACCACATTATCTATGTTTTACATGTAAATGGTGAGTCTATCATTGCTACATTATATGTGGATAACTTAGTCAACATTGGAATCAATGTTGATTTAATTTTGGGTTTGAGGAAACAATTAGCATATATATATGAGACAGTTGAGCTTGGCATGCTACAATTCTTTTTGAGCATAAAATAATTTCAAATCGATGATGGTATATTTGTTTCTCCACCTAAATATGTGTTGAATATTTTACTAAATATCAATATGGAAGATTGTAAACCATGTGTTTCACCTTATCAATCAGAAATGAAGCTAACCATGGAGTGTTATCCTCTAAAATCTAGTGTTACAATTTATCAAAAACTAGGTGGTCGGATTATCTAATTAAATCACAGTTGGAATTATATTTCCTTTGTTTTTACTATGATTTCTCAGTTCATGAAGGATCCATGAAAAACAAACTTGAAGGAGATAAAGAAAATTATTCATTATATTAAGGGAGCTTATTAGATTGGTATAAAGTATTATAGTGATACTATGAACTAGTTGGTTGGATACACCAAATTAGATTGGGGTGGAGATGGCGATGACAATAATTCGATATATTGTTGAAAACCCTACTCCATCACCTAGGTATCTTATTATCTAGTGATTACCTTGTTGTAAATTAAATTTTCATCTCACAAAACAACATACACTTGATGGAATATTCAACTCAAATAAAGATAGCACAAGCAATACTGGAAACCAAAAACCTCATACATAATACACAAATATATTTTTCCCATCAACTAAGATTATCATTCAAATAAATTAAAATCTTCCAAGGGCTCCCATACTTGGTCTAAGGCCCATAGAGAAATACAGAAAAATTTAGTCAGAATCTGCAAACCCTAGCAATCTCCTATGATGTTGTAAGACCTTGAAATTCCACACTTCTTGATATGTACACACATTTTCCTAATTAAAACCATGTTGAGGAAAATATATGAATTTATCTTACTCAAGGGTTTTCAGATCTTGCTTGGATAAGGCAAGATAGTCTGGAATATTACCCTATGTTTATAGCCTCAAAATTTATTTTGTCAATCCACAATATTAATTACAAGGGCTTAGGCTGATTTTTTAAATAAAAAGATTGTTGCAAAATATAACAATTTTATATAATTTTATGAACATATACATATTGCAAAAAGTAAATGTGGAGATCAAAAGAAAAAATAACCAAGTCACATATTAACACAAATGAGACATAATAGCAATATCTTTATTTCATTCCAAGCAATCAAAAGTATCCTTTTCTTTACAAAAATCCCTGTGGGGGCATGGACCAAGGTCAAACTTAGATATCCCCGATGAAAACCATACAAAAAGACTCTGACAAGAAGTAAAAACTGAACTTTAAAATATGGATCAACTTGCCACAGACTGCTACCCACTTTACTATGCACAACATCCTTTATTAGTCATGAAACTCAATTCATAAACATAAAAGTCTACATAGACTATCAAAGATAGATCAACACCTTTGAAACAAGCATCTGAATGATATGGTTCAGCTTTGAACCTTGTTATATACAATAGGACCCTGTTGTCAAAAAGAGAATTAGGCCTTTAATGAATTTAAGAATGAATGAAAATTGAACTATCTCAATAAAATTCAAGACCAAACCTTAGTATGCTTTCTCCTTCTATTATCCTCTTGTTCTTCCTTCTCATTTGGATTTTATGCATTCCAAATTAGTTGAAGTAGTTCAACTACCTCATTTAGTTAAGTTAACTAAAACTTAACTAATTTTAGTTTAGGTGAAGTAATAATAATAATAATAATTAAGGGTCTTTTATTAAATAATAAACTAAGTAGGTGGGACCCCTTGTGACTCCCTTTTATTTATTAACCAAAATAAGAATAATAAGACAACCAATCAAACACATGCCTCCTTGTGGCTCCCATAATTATTTCCACAAATTGAAATTTAAATATCAAAAATATTTCAAATTATATCTAAAACATGTAAATATCCACAATATCCTCAAAAATAGTTTGTTGTCCAAAACTTTCTGTAGTCCATTGTCCTCAATAAATCAATTATAAACACATAAATCAAAATCCATATTTTCCACTTTGAGAGGGAATTCTTCCTTTGTCACTGTTGTCCCCTTTGGACTTCCCATAAATAGCCTTAGGTTGGGTGGAACCTTGAGGCTTGATCTCGCTAATGACATGGGAGAAATTGTCCCTCAAGTGCATACGAGAGGATACTAACTTAGCTGAGTCACTTGAAGGAGAGGAGGGAGCAACAACAACTTTACCTTTGTCATGCACATGGGGAGCCTTGGTTTTGAGTCATTTTCTTGCATGAGAGGATTGTACATGTGAGTGTGCATGGGAAGTTTGATCATTTGGGCTTACAGGTGGAGGAGGAGGAGGAGGTAATAATAAGTTTGGCCAGCCATGATGGTGGGAGATTACTGGGTGAACAATCTCCTTCCATCCATCATTCTTAGGAAATTCAAGTCGCAATGATACATGGGGAGGCACAGGAATACCATGAACATTTTTGGGCTGGAAGGGATGCCTCTCTGGTCTAGGATGAATTATCCCTTGTCCAATCCAATTGAAAAAACCAGCTTGAAAAATCTAGTTCAACTCTTGAGGATTGACATCGAAATGAATTGATAATCTGAGCCTTCTAGGCCCTCTATTATAGTTACTTTTTCCCCTATTGTTTCAGCCTTTATTTTCTCTGTTGAAGAAGCTCATCCTGTATTCAACAATTATTAGCAACTAGATCTTAACAGACCATACATGACATTCTCTTTATATGAAACAAAGTTTGGCTCAGAAATTAACGTAAGACCCATGCAATCCAATCCATAAAATTTATTTAATAATTGTCAAATGAGCAGGGGGTGAAATAAGGTTCATGGGATATCTGGGGGGATTGTAATAAGTGAAAAAGTGATACCATGACAAGGATTAAGAACATGAGTACTACTCGACAATTCATTAAATAAATTATTATGCAAACAACACAAAATTATATCAGTTGTCATCTATCTCTTTGTCATTTTTTTATCACTATCATACAGAGTTTTAATTTTATTTTAGTGAACAGGGCATGTAAAAATGAATTTGGGATCATGAGGGGGTTATGATGAGTGAAAAAGTGAGAATATGAGAGGCAATAAGATGGATATTGTTCATTAAAATAAATTGAATCAAAGATCAATCATAACTTTGTTTCAATTAAAATCCAAAAAGCATCCACTTCCCAGAACAAAAACATTTAACTGTTTCTTAATTGCATACAGATTGTGTGTTGTATTCAATAAAGAAAAACAATTCAATTGCCCAGAATTCTTCAATTATATCAATATGTGCATCCTATACAATAACCATGAAATTATCATTTCCAACTCCACAGTCACATCATAACCATTCAAGCCACAGTCATGTATGTTTTAATGTTGACCTTTTCCTTTTAAGAAAAGCATAATATGCACAGTGATTCCAATTATCCATATCCAATGTTCAATTCTTGAAATCTCATAATAGAAGTAATCACCAACAATCGACATCCAATACTCACTAATAAATATTGTTCCATCAACAATAATCCGACCTGATTGAATCACACACAGGGCCTTCTTAAATCTGAACAAAACCAAGAGCATGTTAAATGCACCAAACATACACACATGCCTTCAACAATAGAATCGACCCCAATCCCAATTTGACAACAACTTTAACCAAAAAAATGTAGCTCTAAGCTTGGTATCCACATGTACATTAACATGTACAGACTACCCTTTAAACAAAATACTCAATAAAGATAGAGCCATATAATGCACGAAGAGAATAGAACCATATCGACACAAAGTTGTCTCTTTTAAAATTGACAGGACCAAGATTATATTTGATGAATCGATCATACACACATGTTCCTTTAAAACTAAATTGGAATCATGATCAAGCTAGGATTTAACACAGTAATGAGTGGAAATACCATAATTGACCAAAAGGAAATCTTTCGGGCTATAGGTAACCCATACTTTTTCTCTGTTCAAACAAATTCATCACAGACAAGAAATACAGAGACTCAGTCAAGAAATGGTATTATAAGTCAGAGAGCATGTGCCCTTTTTATAATTACCACAATCATTAAACTGGTAAACCAAAATCTTGTCAGAACCAAAAGGCGCCCGAGGAAAAATAGAAGCAATTCGGGCTCAATAGAACCAAGTCAGGTTCTTTAGAATTGTATTGCAAAGAGATAGTGAAAGTCTATTTAACATTTGAAAACATAGAGATCTCATAATCTCTTTTGGAAACACCACATTTGTCCAACTTATAACCCCAAAATCTTGACAGAACCATAAATAAAATGCACAAGTAGAAAAAATGCAATTCGAGCGCGACAAACCAGACACACACAAATGCCTCTTAAAAATTTATGCAGAGAGGAAATGAGGGTTGGTTTAAACAATGAAGATTCATTGAAGACACAGAGAGACAGTGTCTCTTCCCGACACCCATGAGATCAATAACCTTCGAAATACAATTGACAGTGAGGCTCACAAACATAATAGTCGACCACTATAATAGAGATGAGAGGAGCGAATATTAAAAATCTTGTGAAAATAATGCTAGAGAACAACTCGTAGCCATTCGATACATACACATGCCTCCATTTAACATTCTAGGAAAAACAAGATTGGACTGTGCAATGATTTAGATGATAATGATAGTAAAGAAAAATTCATAACAAACAATAGCTCGGTCTTGGCCAAATAGAGCAAGAAAAATACCACTTTTGACATTTGCATTGCAACCTGGATAAAGAATCACAACAAAAACTGAGATGAAAAATGGGTGGCAGCAACTGATACCTAGACTGGTGGTAAAACCCCACAAAAATAAAACTCATATCTCATTGCACCATTATTATCATTCCAACAGAGAATCATCATAAGAACACAAGCTGATTGATTTCATTTTATCAATAACAAATGTAAAGACTTTACAAACCAAGAACACCCATTACTTTCCTTCAAAATGCCAACATTCCATAGTAATCACAGAGGACACCATAACACAACATTGATACTCAGTCGAAAATGCAATAAAAACATAGAACCCGTGCAATCTTGAGCCACCATTTGATTCATAATATAGAGAGACCATCATGGATGGAAAGAAAAGAGTCGTACCTGTGAAAAATCATTTCAATGAAGCGTTGGTTTGTGTTTTCCCCATAAAAACCTGAAATCGCGGAGCTTCCACAACCAACAGAGAAAAATTCAACTATGATAGGGTGATGAGATCGAGGGTGGTTTGGAGTGACATGCAGTAAATGCACGTCGCTTCCTCACCTGGCCCTATTCAATTCAACGTACTATCCAGTCCATTAACATAACATCAACCATTAAATTCAAACCATAACCATTGCATAAATTCAATGTCATATCCAATTTATAGATTTGATTCCATATCCATTGTATAGTGCGCCACCTGAAACGTATCAAAATAACAACCATATGTCAACGTTACCATATGTGATTTCCATATAAATCTTCAACCAAAATGCATATCATCACAGCTAGGTACATCACTTTGTAACAATGTATATATGCATTCAATGTTTATATGTAATCCTTTTGTCGTAGCCTTAGGACTTATCCAGTTATTTTTTTTTTTTTTTTTTGAGCTAGCTCCCATATCATCATACTATATTTTGCATAAATCATGTATATATTATTAATCAATGCTATAACATAACATAACACCTGTAAAACAATATAATCCTCATATCCATAGCACTACCATGTATTGCGAGTGAATATCAACATCATTTAGCAGCAATGCATCAACCAACCATGTTGTCATACGAATGAAACCAAGACTTGCATCAACATTTGTAGAAGACTGTGTAGAAATTATCATAGCAGTAGTAAACATATAAGCGTAACACATCCATCCTATCACCTCTAGTCTACAAGGGGTCCCCACCTGCTAGTTAATTATTATTATCATAATAAATAATAGAGCTTAGTAATCCTTTGGGGGAAGAATTCATCGCTATGATTTTAATCGTCAACAAATTGGCGACTCCATAGGGAAATATGTTTCCAACAAATTAAGAACTCATATTGTCTAGCTTTGCAAACCGTGTAAATATTAGATCAAGAAGATAGACATCATAATGATTATGCAACAGGGGGAAGTGAGCGGTTTTAAGGGAAAAATGACTAGGATTTTGGGAATAACTCATGGAAAGTGTTAATTATGAGGGGGTTTATCCCTGTATGCATAATCATTCGATTAATCATAGTAAAAACATTCTTGAATTCAAGGAGAAAATTTTTATGGTGTGCTCTTTTGAATCTTGGAGAGGATGGAAGAAAATGAAAGAAGAAAAGGGATAAAACCAACTATGTTATATAACAACAGTTGAAGCAGATAACAATTTCAATGATGTTTCCAAGGGGAACATCATGACAGATGTGTAACCTGATTGTTATTGATTAACAATAATTTGCAGAATAACATCGTTGTGGAAAAACTGATCCAACATTTTATTTTGACAAGAAAGGAAGCCAAATAAAAGAAACAAAATAGTAGAAATGAAACAACATAATTCAAATAAGTAGAAACAAAATGACATTGATGTAAATTCAAAGAATTAAAACAAACTATAATACACAAAAATTCCCATACAGAATTTAAACTTTCAAGTTGGTTCCATATAGTGCATTAAGTGGGAACCATTGGTGCTATAGGAAAACAATCGCTCTTGCAAGTCCTTTAGGATATAGGAATTTGTGCCCAGGACAAAAGCGATCTTAAAAGTACCTAGCCATAACTTTTTGAACTTTGAATTCCTTCCTCTATCAGCATGAATTGAATCCCACATAAAACCCTTCTCATTAACCTTAAATTTGATAGCCTTGACACTTTTATTGAAATATATTTTAACAGTTTGTTGTCTTCTCTTTGTATTATCCAAGGCAAACGTCCTTTGCTCCTCTAAAACCAAGAGTGGATTCATTATTTGAGAGATATCAGAAGAATTTAATTCTTCAACCTGTAGCATCAGCCTTAGAGAAGAAAGTTCCATCTCAATAGGAAGAATGGCTTCTTGAACATAAACAAGATAGAAAGGAGTGAAACCAGTGCTCACCTTGGTGGTAGTGCAATTTGCCCAAAGGGCGTAAGTGAGGAGAGTGTGCCATTGACGAGGCTTATCTTCAATGAGCCTATTGATAATTCTTACCAGATTCTTGTTCTTAGACTCGATATGCCCATTTCCTTGGGGATAATCAGCTAATGAGGTAAAATTATTAACCCCCAATTTAGTTAAAAATTGTGTCAACTTAGCAGAAATAAAAGAGAGACCATTATCTATACTAATTTCCAAAGGAAGACCAAATCTGGAAAAAATATTAGTCTCAAGGAAAGAAATCATATGTTCATCCTGCGAATGCTTAAGTGGGACAACTTCAATCCATTTCGTAAAATATTCTATGGCTGACAAGATAAAAACTTGCCCTGCTAAAGATGGAGGATTAATAGGACCGATAAAGTCCAAACCCCATTTTGTAAAAGGAAAGTTAGGGAGGACAGGTTGTAAAGGCATATTAGAAAGACGTTCTTTCCCAACAAACTTCTGGCACTTGTCACAAGATATTGAAAAATTATAAGAATCACAAAAGATTGAAGGTCAATAATACCCTTTCCTCATAACTTTAAAAGCAGTAGTTTTAGTAGAAAATTGTCCTCCTACATGAATAAAAAAATTGAATATCTAGAGTCTCTTGTAACAATTTATGTGCTTCCTCATTGTTCACACAATGAAGTAACATACCATCGATAGATCTCCTAAACAATAATTCTACTATAATGATGTATCTAGAAGATTCGAGACAGAGCCTTCTTCTTTGATGGGTATCTAAGTTATTTGGACATCTTTTATTTTGCAAGTAATAAACGAGATCTTTATACCAAGGATGTTTAGCTATAGGAAAGATTTGATTTTCAATGTAAAACAGTGTTGATAGAGATCTATCTTGTTCATCAATTTCTTCACTTGCTTCAGCATGCTAAGCTAAGTGAAGGGATAAGTCACATCCCTTGATAGTTTTAAAATTCATGATGGTTAAATCATGCTCCTGGATCTTGGAAATCCAGTGTGCAAGCTTCCCTGAAAGATAAGTTCGTGAGAGTAAAAACTTGACAGCAGGTAAACGAACTTTTACCAACGTGTGCTTACCTAAGATGAAGTGGCAAAAATTTTCAACATCTTTAACAAGAGAGAAAGCATGCTTTTCAATATAATAATATTTAAACTCATCATATGACAAGCTTTGACTCATGTAAGCCACTGGTGTTTCATTAACTTGGTCATAACATTGCATGAGGATAGTAGAAGTTTCTTCCTCTGTGGAATTAGTATATATCATAAAATATTTCTCAAAATCTGGCTTCGCCAAAATCGGTGCAGAACTTATTTCCTTATTGATCCCTACAAAAGAATTTTCAACGTCATCCATCCAAGAAAAGGAGCGATCTTGCTTAAGAAGATTGTGAATTGTCTTCACCATTACAACAAAATTAGGAACAAACCTATGGAAAAAGTTGATAACACCCATAAAGGCTTGAACCTCCTTTTTGGAAGTAGGAGCAAGAATATTTAGGATAGCAGTAATTCTTTTGGGATCTATGCTTATTTCTGAATCAGAGACAATGTGCCCAAGGATCCTTCCCTTGCTAACGTCAAAAATAGACTTATAAGGATTTAAAGAAATGTCGAATTTCTTGCATCGCATGATAATCTTTCTAAGATGACTGAAATGATCTGATCGATTTTTAGAATACACAGTTAAGTCATCAACATAAATATGAATAATTTTGTTGATCAAATCGTCAAAATATATTTGCATAGATCTTTGGAAAGTGGCATGTGCATTAGATAATACAAAAGGCATACGTTAATAAGAGAAAGTGCCCCAACATGTAATAAAAGTGGTTTTATGTTTATCTATCTTTTTTACGTTGATTTGATTGTAAATAGAAAAATCGTCAAGTAAGGACATCATTTGGGACCCTGCAACTTGTTGCAAAATTATTTCCATATTAGGGAGAGGAAAATGGCCTTTTATACTGGCCCTATTCAATGTGCAAAAATCAACACATAATCTAATCTGACCAGTTTCTTTCCGAACAGGAACCAAATTAGAAACCCACTCAAAATACTTAATAGGGAATATTATCCCATCCTTCAAGAGTTTTTCCAACTCCTTTCGAATAGTTTCTTCCAGTGCAGGGTTAATGGGTCTTTGTTTTTTCCTAACTGGTTTTATGCCCTCCTTAATAGGAATGGCATGTTTTATAAGAGAAGGATCAAAACCACGAAGATCCTCATCAGACGAAGCAAAAACATCTTGAAATTTACTAAGTAACTCAATGAACTTCATTTTTTCTTCATCAGAACATTGGACACCTATTTCAACATTCTTTGGACACACGGGTGTTCCAATGTTCAAGGAAATGGTTTCACCTAATTTCCTTTTTGACTCCTCGTCTTTATGTTTTTCTTTGTTTCTTACATCACTCGATGAAAATGAACTTTCTAGAGGAGTCAATCCCTTTGGAATTTTTTTATCTTCCATTGATATAATTTCCTTAGGCTTATAAGGTTCATTTTGAATGAAAGTACAGATGCTCTCATCACTAGGGAAGGCCTACCATGACTCTACATTGTCAGGGATATGTGGACGATACAAAGATTGAAAGGTGCAATTAGGTCTTTGTGGCAGAATTTGTCGAGTAGGAGAGGCAGCAAAAACAACCAAGTTGTCAGCCATTGAGTTTAATTCCCTTTAACATGAGTGGTGTTGAAATATAGAAAGTTTGAGATAAGTTCCCAAACAATTTGGGTGTAACATTTCAATAAATTTTTTCTAGGAGAATATATCTTACATACAAGGTTTACAACAAGTTAAGAATCCCCAAAAACTGTAAGGTGACCACAACCTAAATTATAGGCATTTTTAATGCTTAGCAGTAACACTGCAAATTCGGTGACGTTGTTTGTGCAATAAAAATCTAACCTATAGGAAAAGTTGTGAACTTTACCCATAGGAGAGTACAAGATAATACCGGCTATGTTTCCTTCATTGGAGCATGAACCATCAAAGTGAATATGCCACATCTCATCCTCTATGTCGATTTGTTCCAAGGTAGTGTTTTCCTCATCTACAAATATGGAATACACTCCCAGGTCCTCCTTGTTGATACTGAGAGGGGGGTGAATCAGTATCAAGTAAAATTTAAAACCTTTTTCAACTTATACTTAAACCATTCAATTATATCC
>JASDQU010291440.1:0-14397 GCA_032191745.1 Picea mariana | reverse complement strand
CATTTGTAGGTATGATACGAGTTGGATTTTCCTTGCCTTAGGCATGACAACAAATCATTTCTTATCACTATAAATCGAATACAAAAAAATAAAGGAGTACCAATAACTCTATTACCATAGCTAATTTCTGGTAAATACATTAGTGCCGGACAGTCAAGTTGAGGAAACATAAGTCGAAATGCCTTGGATGTAATATTTATATTTAACAGTAATTGGTTCTCGATAATCAAGAGACAAAATCACTATGATTTACCATATCATCTGAGTACATTCGATAGGGACTGTAGCTCAATATCAAGAAAATTATTACATAGTTTGACCAAACTCAAATCGAACACAGACCTTTATGCAAGAGGGGTTTCACTTCATCCTAACAATACTGAGGGTGGAACAGAACTAATTGAAAAATAGAAAATTGGATGGAGCCACGAGCACCGTTTTCCTAACATTTGTAGAGTTAAAACTAAGAGGAGATGGGCTTGGAACCCAAATACCTTTTGTGCCAAGAATAGGGGTGGTTATCCAAAACTTGCACAGACTGAAGCCCTACAAAAGTATACCCTATAATTATTAACAATATGTACATGAATGAAAGATAACGAAACATCAAAAGGATTGATGTTTTGTTAAACAAATAGAATATTCCAGAGAGACACTTATCTTTTGGCAAGCATGATCATATTCGTCCGCACCACTTGCTGACTAGATGGATGTCCGGGCTAAGGGAGAGTGGTGCAGTAACTCCCTGATGGGTACCCTCACATAAAATAGGGCCCAACATTAGTGAATTATAGCCAATCTTAAAAAGGACAAAACTAACCAGTGGAAAACTTTCTTTCTACAACAACCAACACATCTAAATAAATTGAAATAGTCTACAGGGCTAGTCTTGCTTTAACTTATAGACGTCATAAGTTATGATGTACGAATTCCCACTATAAATCCTACACACTGAACTGATACTATACCTAAATGTCAAATTTAAACCTTCTAGAATTTGAAATGCAGAAAGTAATGACAGTAGAACAGTCAATACAGAGATTTCATGACCAAACACGAGAGGTCGCATTGCACTTGTAGTATTCTTAACATAAGAAAATTACGATTTGAATATCATTCAATGAAAGTAAATAGTATTTTTAAACACAGAACTATTAACTCAAAGTGTCATACACTGTAAGGAAGTTCCTATGGATTATACGAGAGCATTTTAAGCATATTTTGTTATTTTATACCCAAAAAAGAATGCATTATCCTTAAAGAAACTTCTCGATGTAAGGAACAGTTAAGAGTCGGAGTAAGAGAATTGATGGGTGGACTCACCCCTTCGCGAAGAGAAAGAACAAGAAGCAATATAGGGAGTTGCACATAGAGTTACAATCAAATCTAACAAAACTTTTTATGCTTTTAGTACTCGACCTCGACGTGCAACCATAGGGTAAGAGCAAGCAAGAACATCAATATTAAGACATAAGGAAACCCTAAGTTTCCTTCTTCCAAGGAGACTAAACTGGTAAAATCATCTGCAAGTGGAATGAGGATATGGAGCGGTGAGATCTCAGAAGTATTAAAATAGGAACCAAAGAACTTCTCAACTTTTAATAGAAGTAGGAATAACCCCAAATAATTTCCTAGTAATATCGATTAACAAAAGTTACAAAATGAAGAAAGAATTTCATTGCAATGGACTTCACTCTCCTACTTAAACAAAAGAGCCTCGAAAACTTACTAAGAAGGTGGTTAACGATGGTTGTTCTGACGAGCAACAATCTCTAAGGTTATAGCCTCCCACGCTGAGAAAGCAACAGACAAAGTGTTTCAAACCAGGAAAAATTTTTCTTAATAGGGAAACAATACACAGAGCCTTTCGGAGTTCGCAACGACAGGGAATAAACTCGCCTATCCCTAAGGGGAAAACTTCACACTGCACAGAGTAAATGTTGAAGGTATAGGACTGGTGGAGCCATGTGCTAGGACAGAGCTGGCACGACAGGATTAGAGGAGGGGTCAAGTGAAAGGGCCATTGGAATGTGTGCAATAAAACCTCCCCATTAATCATGGGTGCATAACCTTAACCCCCTTTGACAAGTACACCTCCTACCTTAATAACAGTATTGCGAAATTAATGACAGGCATGTTGAGAGACGACTAGTCGCGACTAGTTAGGTACAAACTGCTTTGTCCCAGTTAAGCTACCATCGTCTTTTTGTTTTGATAAAATAAAGTTGAGTTAAGACTTAGTTGAACAAGACTTTCGCGTGAGATTTTTCCTTACCTAAACCCGTTTTAGCAAAGTGACTAGAAGAACTGTAATTACGAAGGAATTCACAGTGAAATCCATTTAAATGACTCGGACATGGTCAAATGGTATGATATGTTATGTATTTTATACTAAGGGTAGAACATATGACGCTACAATAATTTTGGTAGGTGTTCCATTATTACAAGGTCAATTATATAGAATTGTGCACAAGCATGAAGGGTCAGATATTAAAAAAAAGAAAACTAGGACTCCAATCCTATTTGTACATTTCTATATAGATGGATATAAGATTATGACTATATGTGAAAGGATAAATTATATGTGTTGCAGAAAGGTGTTAGAACTTTTGGAGAGCCGCTTATATAAATTTTTTAAGTTAGTTTGGTGTAGGATTGTTCTCACATGACTAGCAGAATATAAATATATGATCAGAGTGAATGTTACATATCCCTTAAATTTTATGAATATTTTAGACAAAATTGGAGGTTAATGTCCCATATAATTTTTTATTTTTATGCCAAAATTGAGGTACATTACATATGGTATCAGAGCAAAGGTTACAACACTGGACCTGAATAGGGACACTGTAATTTCTTTATATATGTTCGATTTAAGCAAAAGTAATAAACAGTTTTGTTACAAATAGAAAACCCTTTTTGTTTTGTGTGAATTATGGCAGCTCAGGATGATGCAGAAATTAGAATGGAAGGGGATCCAGAGAAAGGACCTCTGGGAGATCCAAGACAAAATAGTGACATAATCTCACCTATGGAAGTACTATAAATAATGAGGAATCTTATTGATGAACTGGAGGTTTTCAAAGAAGATAATGAGAATCTAAAGAAAGCACAGCTAGAACAGAAGGAGATAAATGAAGTCCTACTGTGCAGCATAGTAACCAAGAAAATCCCAAAGGACGATAATCTTGAAGAAGAGGTTAGTAAGAGGGCCTCCGAGGACTTTGGTCCTGAAGCAGAAAAAGAGGACAGCTCATCTGAGGGTACCCCTTCAGCTGAAGATAAAGAAAAACCAGACAGAAAAAGGAAACAAATAGATCATCTTGAAGGGGAATTCAAGAACATTAAACCTGCTACATTTGACGGGGAATCCAGAACATGTGAGGAAGTTGAGGCATGGTTATTAGATATCAGAAAATATTTCCAAATATACAATTATTCCAGCAATATGAAAGTCAAAATGGTCATTTACAACCTGAAAGGAAAGGCCAACATCTAGTGGCAAGATATGAAATTGGCCAAGGGCTTAAAATAAAAACAGATGGAATGGTCTGAATTCAAGAAATATTTAAAAAAACAATACCTATCTGAAAGCTACTATGAAAGGAAAACAAAAGAATTTTACGAATTAAGACTTGGAAAAATGACAATGGAAGACATTATAAATAAATTCCTGGAATTACTAAGATTTGTACCTTACATTCAGGAGGATAAGGTGAAAATCCAATGATTCTTAAGTTGTTTACCATAGTCCTACAGGGATAGAATTGAGTTTGACAACCCCAAATCCTTGAGTGAAGTATTTAGGAAAGCACGAATGTGCTATGACCACTATAAATAACAGACAGAGTTTCCCAAAGCTTGGAAGGATAAGAAACAAGATCAAATGAACCAGCGGAAGAAGGGATACCAGCCATCTCCTTACTGGAATGTAGCAAAAATCTTTTCGAGAAAGGATTTTCACTCCAACCATCCAAATACACAAGGTAGTGGTAAACCAGTAAATCTAGGAATGAAGAGGTTTGGGGAAAGCCCCCGTGAACTGTTAAAGTTTTGGGAATGTGAATAACCTCACCTAAGGAGGAACTGTCCACATTTAATTTCAACAAATCGAACTGTTTTTCATAACTTGCGGGAAGCCTCGAAGGTGGGTGATGTGGGCAAAAGCCTGCATCAGATAAATGCATCCATAGATGGTCGACAAGCTAACCACCAGTCCTCTGTGGTAGAAATTGAAGGTAAAATGAATGATGCTTGAATTTTTATTTTAATTGACCCTCGAGCTATGTTAAGTTATATTACCCCTAGGATCTTATGATATGATTATCGGAAGGATTAGTTGGAAAAGCTCAAGGCAGTACTCGATTGTTATACAAAGAAACTTAACTATAAAGACGATTATGACACTACTATAATAGCCCAAGGTGTACCAAAACCTGTATCAGTTAGACAAGTTTCCACGATGCAATTCAAGAGATGCATGAGAAAGGGATGTCAAGTTTATGCCATCCAAGTAACAAACCCGTTAGAAAAGAAAGACAAACCTAACTTGGAATACACTGTTGTTTTACGAGATTTCAGAGACGTATTGATTGATGAAATACCTAAATTACCCCCTAGAAGAGAAATAGACTTCTCCATAGACCTACTACCTGGTTCAACCCCTATCTAGAAAGCACCTTACCGAATGAGTATACCAAAATTGACAGAATTGAAAATCCAACTGCAAGATTTATTGGACAAAGAGTATATTAGACCGAGTGTTTCACCTTGGGGAGCACTGGTCCTCTTTGTGAAGAAGAAAGATGTTACTCTAAGACTATGTATCGATTATAGACAATTGAACAAAGTGACTATTAAAAACAAGTACCCTTTGCCTAGGATAAATGATTTGTTTGATCAAGTAGGTGGGGAAAAGATCTTTTCAAAGTTGGATTTACGATATGAATATCATCAGGTTAGGATAAAATATGAGGACGTAAGCAAGACAACTTTTCAAACAAGATATGGACATTACGAATTTGTGTTCATACCTTTTGGACTCACTAACGCGCCAACCACATTCATGTGCTTAATGAATAGTATTTTTAGTCAATACTTGGACAAATTCGTGTTGGTGTTTATTGATGATATACTGGTATATTCAAAAACAGAAGAAGAACATGAAGAACACTTAAGAATCGTCTTGCAAACTTTGAGGAAACACCAACTATATGCTAAATTCGATAAGTGTGATTTTTATCAGAAGAAGATACAATACCTAGAACATGTCATTTCTGCAGAAGACATTACAGTCGACCCTGAGAAAGTAAGAGACATTATGGAATGGCTGGTACCAAAGGATGTAGTTAACATCCAGCCATTCATGGGAATCACCGAATATTATCTCATATTTATAGAGGGGTTTTCCAAAATAGCCTACCCCATCACATCGTTACAAAAGAAAGGGACCGAGTTTAACTGGGCACAAAAGTGCCAAGATAGTTTTAATAAGCTGAAGTAATTATTAACGACTGCACCCATTCTAAAGGTAGTAGACCCAGATAAAGACTTCATGGTCTTTGTTGACATGAGTAAAGAAGGACTAGGTGGCGTCCTAACTCAAAAAGGACACATTATTTGCTATGAGTCCCAGAAGTTAAAGGAACATGAGTGAAACTACGTCCCTCATGATTTAGAATTGGCTGCAGTAATACACGCCTTAAAAATGTGGCGACACTAGGTAATGGGCATAAATTTTCTACTATTGACAGATAACAACGAGGTGAAATACTTGTTCAACCAACCAGATCTTAACACAAGGAAAGCAAGGTGGCTAGCCTTTTTGAGCGAGTTCAACTTTGAGGTAAGACATATCAAAGGTAAGGAAAATAAGGTAACAGATGCTTTAAGCAAAAGAGTCCACGGGATATTTGACATAAACGTCAACAGGGAAGAAAGTCATCTGGAACAGAGAATAAGGACGACAGGTATTAATGATGAAAATTACACTAAGTTAGTGGCATAATTACATGACACTACAACAAACTCACATGAACGAGACCTGAGTATCGATAAAGATGGGTTACTACATTTTAAAAACAGACTTTACATACCCAATTCAACAGAGTTAAAGATAACAGTTCTTGACGAAGTGCATAAGAAATCGTATTCTGGTCATCCAAGATACCAGAAAATGATAACAACACTCAGGAAATTTATCTATTGGCCTAATATGAAGGACAAAACAACAGAATACTTGGCTAGGTGCCAATACTGTCAATAGGTAAAGGCCGAACACCAGCATCCAACCAACCTATTACAACCATTACTAGTACCAGAATGGAAATGGGAGACCATATCGTTGGACTTTATTACAGGTTTGCCCAAAACTTAGAAACATAATGACTCTATCATGGTTGTAATCGATAAACCCAGTAAGTCTGCACACTTTATTCTAGTAAAGTCTACTTTTAAAGCTATAAACATTGCTGAAATATTTATGAAAGAAATTGTTAGACTACATGGTACTCCTAAAATAGTAATTTCAGATAGAGACGTAAAATTCATGTCCTCTATTTGGAAGGAATTGTTTGCAAGGCTAAATAACAAACTGAATTTCAGTATGATCTATCATCCACAAACATATGGACAAACTGAAAGGACAAACCAAATCATAGAATATATGCTCTGCATGTACGTAAGAACAAAACTGAGCAAATGGGAATACTATCTACACCTGGTAGAATTTCCATATAATAATGGGTACCAAACTTCGGCTAAGCTAAGCCCCTTTGAAGTAATGTATGACAGGAAGTGTACGACTCCAATTAGCTGGGACAACCCGACTGACAGACTCATGGTTCGACCAGAGATACTCCAAGAAATGGAGAATATGGTAAGAAAGGTACAATGAAACTTAAAAGAGGCACAGGACAGGCAGAAGAGTTATGCGGACCAAAAAATAAGACACTTGGAATTTCAAGTGGGGGATCATGTATACTTAAAAGTCAAAGCCCAAAAAATTTCACTAAAAATCAAAAACTGTGCCAAGCTGGCACCCACGTTTTGTGGGCCCTTTGAGATACTAGCTCGAATTGGACACGTGGCATACCAACTTGCACTTCTATCTAATCTAAAATATTCATAATGTATTTCATGTTTCTTTATTGAAAAAATATGTTCATGACCCTACTCATATGATTGATTGGAACTTGGTGCAGGTGGAACCAGAAGGCGAGTTCCAGATGAAACCCCTACATATTCTAGACCAGAGAGAAATAACACTTCGGAACAGAGCCGTCGCTCAGGTAAAGGTGCAATGGAAGCACTTTAGTCATGAGGAGCCCACTTGAGAATTGGAGGGAGATTTGCAGAAATATCATCCAATCCTGTTCCAAGAAATGAATGAACACTGAGGCCATTGTTTTATTGAAGGGGGAAAGGATGTGACAT
Source organism: Picea mariana (assembly GCA_032191745.1). Taxonomy (NCBI): domain Eukaryota; kingdom Viridiplantae; phylum Streptophyta; class Pinopsida; order Pinales; family Pinaceae; genus Picea; species Picea mariana. Next base: position 6,963 of record JASDQU010291440.1, on the reverse strand, counting down.
CCCCAAAAAAAAAAAAAAAATTTCAAAAGTCAAAATTTGTTAGAAAAACTATTCTGTTTTTAGTAAATTTGGATTTGGAATTTTATTTCCATTTATGGCAATTCCGAATTTCAAATTTGATAAATTGTAATTAATTATTATGGTTGTTGGTCAGAGATTTGACCCTACTAACTATTTTACTATGACACTTGTATGTAAACAGAATATTGTTTTATTTATTGTAGGAGGACAAAAGGAACAACCATGTTAAATTTAGCTGACCATGACTCCATGAGAGGGGAACATGTTGGAACTACCTCTGGGCTAATTTTTACAAGTGGCCAATCAAGGATTTGACCATTGGCAGCCCATGAAAATCAAGGATTTGGAAAGCTGTGAAAATTACCAAGGGAGGGAAAAGACCTAGGAAAAAATAATTTTTGGATATATAGCATATGAGAGGAGGCAAGACATTGCCAAGTATGCTGGGAAAGGAATTACCTCTTGTTGTTATGAACACTCCCTGCTGAGTGTGAGGCAAGAAGAAGAAGTTTTCTGAAATTGAACGACTTTGCTAAGGAGGAGTTCCAAGTTAACCCTCATGGATTCACGGTCAGGTTATGGAGTGAATAGGACAAGTGATTTGGCTGCCCTGTTCTACGGTTGGGAGGAACTTGGTTGTTCCCTTTGTGTTTCCACAAACAGTTCAGATATGTTAAATTACCCCTTCTCTCTTTGAATACTTATATATATGATGTAATGCATTTGTTAATTCTGAATTGTAATATTTTCCATCTCTGTTGAATTATTAAATCATTGATGTAGTGCATCTATTAATACTGAGTTGATATAATAACTTGGGTGAAATCTGTTCAAGTGTATGAAGCATAGATACTAACAGAATGCCCTACAAATCTAATTCTGAGTGACTCTTATGGTTGGATTAAATTATGAATGAATTCTAGATCTTACCTTTTAAAGATTATGACAGATTGAAAAGATTATTCATGGTTAGATTCTGGAAAACAATCATTTCTTTTAAACTAGATTTTTACTATACGAAAGTAACTATAGGATAAACTACCAAAGCATCAAAATTCCTTTTTCAAGACTACCTATCTATAAATTCCTTTGGAACTAAGTTTATATTTCTGCAAGTAAATCTTAGGTTCATAATTACTTGTTCAAGACCTTCATTTTCTGCATAGAATTGAATTAAAACTAGTGAGAAACACCATCTATTTCACAGTATAATTATATTCATATAAAAGATGTAGGTCTAATTACTGTTGGCGATCTGTGTAGATGTTACAGAAGAAAACAGAGGTTGCATACCTACAACAGAATGTATAAATATTAGATAAGTTCCTATATTATGTAAATGACAGACTATTCTGGAAGATATGTAAATACAACTATATAAATGAAATGTTGGATGTAGGAGACGAATAAATTTATTCCGAAATAGAGAATCTGTAATTTTAATGCATTCATTGGTACAATATGAGTTGGATTTTCCTATCCTTTGGCACGGAAACAACTCATTTCCTATCACTATAAATCGAATACAAAAAAAGAAAGGAGTACCAATAACTCTATTACCATAGCTAATTTCTGGTAAATACATTAGTGTCAGAATAGTCAAGTTGAGGACACATAAGTTGAAATGCCTTGGATGTAATATTTATTTTTAACAATAATTGGTGCTCGATAATCAAGACACAAACTCACTATCATTTACCATATCATCCGAGTATATTCGACAGGGACTGTAGCTCAATAACAAGAAAATTATTACATAGTTTGACCAAACTCAAATCGAACATAGACCTTTATGAAAGAGGGGTTACACTTCATCCTAAAAATACTAAGGGTGGAACATAACTAATTGAAAAATGAAAACTTGGATGGAGCCACGAGCACCATTTTCCTAGCACTTATAGAGTTAAAATTTAGAGGAGATGGGGTTGGAACGTGAATACCTTTTGTGCCAAGAATAGGGGCGGTTATCCGAAACTTGCGCAGACTGAAGCCCTACAAAAGTATACCCTATAATTATTAACAATATGTACATGAATGAAAGATAATGAAACATTAAAAGGATTGATGTTTTGTTAAACAAATAGAATATTCCAGAGAGACACTTATCTTTTGGTAGGTAGGGTCATATTTGTCCCCGTCACTTGCTGACTGGATGGATGTCTGGGCTAAGGGAGAGTTTTACAGTAACTCCCTAATGGGTACACTCGCACAAAACAGGGCCCATCATTAGTGAATTATAGAAAATATTAAAAAGAACAAAAGTAACCAGTGGAAAAAATTCTTTCTACAACAGTCAACGAATCTAAATAAATTGAAATAGTCTATAGGGATAGTCTTGCTTTAACTTATAGATGGCATAATTCATGATGTATGAAGTCCCACTATAAATCCTACACACTAAACTTGTACTATACCTAATTGTCGAATTTAAACCTTCCAGAATTTGAAATGCAGAAAGTAATGACAGTACAACAATCAATACAAAGATTTCATGACCAGATTCGAGAGGTCTCATTGCACTTGTAGTATTCTTAACATAAGAAAATTATTATTTTATTATCATTCGGCAAAAGTAAATAGACTTTTTAAACACAGAACTATCAACTCAAAGTGTCATATACTGTAAGGAAGTTCGTATGGATTATACGAGAGCACTTCAAGTAGATTTCATTATTTTATACCCAAAGAGGAATGCCTTATCCTTAAAGAGACTTTCTGGTGCAAGGACCAGTTAATATTTGGAGTAAGAGCATTGACGGGTGGACTCACCCCTTCGCGAAGATAAAAAACAAGAAGCGATAGGGAGTTGCACACAAAGTTACAATCAAATATAACAAAACTTCTTATTCTTTCAATACTGGACCTTGATGTGCAACCATAGGGTAAGAGAAAGAAAGAACATCAGTATTAAGACATAAGGAAACCCTAAGTTGCCTTTTTCCCAGTATACTGAAATGGAAAAATCATATGAAATCCAAGCGAGGAGATGGAGCGCTGAGACCTCGGAAGTATTAAAACGGGAACCAAAGAAATTCTCAACTTTTATTGGAAGCAAGAATAACCCCGAAGAATTTCCTAGTAATATTTATTAACAAGAGTTACAGAATGAATAAATAATTTCACTGCAGCGAACTCTACTCTCCTACTTAAACACAAGATCCTCAAAAAATTACTAGAAAGGAGGTTAACGTTGGTTGTTCCGACGAGCAATGATCTCCAAGGTGATATCCTCCCACGCTGAGAAAACAACATACAAAGTCTTTCAGACCAGGAAAAAATTCGCTTAACAGGGAAACAATACACAGATATTTTCTGAGTTCCCAACAACATGGAATAAACTTGGCTAATCCTAAGGTGAAAACTTCACACTGCACAGAGTAAATGTTGAAGGTGCAGGACTGGTGGAGCCATGTGCTAGGGAAGAGCTGGCATGACAGGATTAGAGGAGAGGTCAAGTGAAATGGCCATCAGAATGTGCACGACAAAACCTCCCCATTAATCACGGGTTCAAAACCTTAACTCCCTATGACAAGTATGCCTCCTACCTTAATAACAGTATTGCGAAATTAATGACAGTCATGTTGAGAGACGACTAGTCGTGACTAGTTAGGTACAAACTGCTTCATCCCAGTTAAACAACCATCATCATTTTGTTTTGATAAGATGAAGTTGAGTTAAGACTTAGTTGAACAAGACTTTCACGCAATATTTTTCCTTACCTAAACCCGTTTTAGCATAGTGACTAGAAGAACTGTAATTACGAAGGAATTCATAGTGAAATCCATTTAAATGAGTTGGACATGGTCAAATGGTATGATATGTTATGTATTTTATACTAAGGGTAGAACATCCGATGCTACATTCATTTTAGTAGGTGTTCCATTATTACAAGGTCAATTATATAGACTTGCATGCAAGCATGAAGGGTCAGATATTAAAAAAAATTAAAACTAGGACTTCAATCCTATTTGTACATTTCTATATAGATGGATATAAAATTATGAGTTTAATATCTATATGTAAAAGGAGAAATTATATGTGTTGCAGAAAGGTGCTATAACTTTTTGAGAGCCCCTTATATAAATTTTTCAAGTTAGTTTGGTGTAGGATTGTTCTCACATGACCAGCAGAATATAAATATATGATGAGAGTGAACTTTACCTATCCCTTACTTTTTACAAATATTTTAGACAAAATTGGAGGTTAATGTCCCATAGAATTTATTTATTTTATGCCAAAATTGAGGTACATTATAGTCGGCATTGGGGGCCAAAGCAAATTGTGACAAATCGGGTCATTCAGTAATCTCAAAAAGTATGGCAAATATAGAGTTGTTAGAAATGGTAGTTTCAGTTGTGAATTGTTTACATGAAAAAGAGGGCCCTGGATTTTTAATGGAACCGGGTTTCCAGTAAAAGCTGGTCTGCTAGCCAAGGTTTCTGTAGAAACCATGGCCCTGACCAATAAAGGAAAATTGTCTGTTGAGGTTTCATTGGCTATCTCCCGAAATTGGACAACATATCCTTTGCAGGGATTTCTCCCTGCATTGTGTTCGAAATACCTTGGAAGGGGATGCCCCTAGCCGATCCAATGAGAATGGGTACAAATCCTTTCCCGGGGTTCCATTGAGTATGGAAGGGGTTTCCTCTGAGAAACATCCCTTGCGAGGGAACCAAGCCCTGACAAGGATTCCAAAAACCCTATGTGGAGTAAACTCTAGTCGTCGCTCCCTATGAAGGAATAGTACCTTGGACTGTGTTCTGTTAACCAAAGCTGAGGTTTCCCCCAGTCGATAAAGTGACTGAAGAAAAAGTGTTGTACCCAAAAACACTAAACAAAGAGAACAACATAGATCCCACTGGTGTTGTATAAGATGAAGGTCCCAAACTACCTCCACCAAACAAGCTATAATTAGCATTTAGCTCGATCGGATACTAAAAATCAACACTGAGCGAAGGGGACAGAGGAGGCATATGAACCCCACCATAAGGGATAACATTAAAAGAGATAGTAGTTCTCGTGGTTGACCCTTGCAAGGGAGTGTTTTAGATCCCCACCCCTAGACCCATGGCCTATAAGGTAGAAAAAGTAAGAACTGTTTTTGTATCAAAGTCGAGCATCCCATATGAGAAGGGAGCACCTGTCTCATTATAAGTAAATGGAACAATTGTCGAAGTCGTTAAAGGTATCGGATCGCTGCCTGAAGTTGAGGGAGTAGAGACAATTGTGGTCTTGACTAATGAAGGTGCGAGAGGAGGTAGGATGCCCCCTACAGTAGTAGTTGTAAGAGGAGTACGTAGACTCCCAAGTGATGTAACAACATTTTCTTTCGTTGTCGTTCATAGAACTAGCTGGAACTCAGAAGATCTCACCTTGAGAGGGAAAATCTAAATGAAGATCGACACCGGCAAGTCGGTAATCAGAGGATTAGCTAGCATGAAACCCTCAGTTTCAAGGTTAGAGATAGTGGATTCCTCCAGAGCCAAAATGTCTCCTCTCGGAGTTGGCTCGGGAACAGTTTTTGGTGGCCCGATCACTTCGAGCAACCCTTCCTGCTCAAGTCTTCTCTTCAATGGTGGAAGAGGTGGCTCCAAAGTAACCGACGACAGGCCTTGAAGCATTCACGAATGATGGAGCTATTGATCTTCCACTTTGTGAAATGATCAAATGACACAGTAAGGCTTCACTAGCATAGAACACAAAGCACACACTCAAATGTTTCCTAAAGATAAATGAAGTAGTTGAATAACTAGTGATAAGTATGGTTACGCCAATCGACACTAGAGAAACTAACCAGTTCAAGTGCAACGCAAACACAAAAGTGCCCTCTGGGTATATTCTGTGAAGCACGATCAGACATCCTCCGTAGGTACTGTGGTATACCCCTGTAGTCACCTGTGTAAGTCCGTAAAATATGGGAAACTAGGTTTCCAACTCACAGTCAGTTACTAGGAGTCTACATTTGACAGTTGGGAAGATCGTAATGAATAAGATAACAAGTTTGAAGCCCTTAAGGGGTATCGAAAGAAATTGGCCCATAGGATAACTGCGGATCTCAAACGGATTCGAGGTCCACAAAGCTTCATCGTAAAATGCGATCGATATTGTTTCCGAGAAATACCCTCAATACACAATCCCCACTATGTTTAGTCCATCTTTGGAGGGTTATCTCCTCTGCCTTTCCTCAGACGACCTCATGTTTATCCCCTGTGCTAGAGGGGGATCCCGATTAACTCTTACAACACTGGACTTAAAACACTCCCTATCTCAGACTCCAATGTTTGTTTTAAAGTTGTCTTGAAGAGTTTCATCTTCAGACCTAATTCAAGGCCCTAAAACCCTAAACTAGTGAGTGAACCCTACAAACATAAAGTCTAATATATTTTAGATTACGTGTTAATTTTAAGGCTCGATTTATTCAAAGGGTGTGGTAGTGAAATTGATGGTGTTATGAAGAGATGAATAAGGAAGAGAACCTTAAATCATTTGAAAGAAAAATATACTTCAAAATTAAATCAATGCTTGTAAACAACTCGTCAGAAATTCAACTTTCCTAATGATATTTCAAGATCTTGTAAATGAAGAAATCCTAAAAATTTCTTTTGTTCAAGTACAAACTACTTATATTTCAGGAAATCGAAAAGCACTTTGAAATGAAGACTCTTTTTCCTTTTGCAAATAACAACCTTGACTACTTTACCAAATTAAATGCAATATTGTTTTTTATTTTTCGAGCTACCTTAACAAGAAAAAACTAAAGTATTTTTTTTTTTTTCAAAGCAAGAAACATTGACAAAGAGAAAACTGAAAACAAGGTTGATAAAGACCCTAAGCCCACTGCAGATTGCAGGGATTCAACCAAAAAACCAAAAGGTGGATCTAAAACTTGACAACTCACTCTAAACCTTTTAGGGAAAACAAAAGAATACTGATGAACAAGTA
>JASDQU010291438.1:0-14463 GCA_032191745.1 Picea mariana | reverse complement strand
AATGTAAAGGGAGGGATAAACCTCCAAGAGGAAGATACAATCCTCAAATATCAAGAGAGATTTGAACTCTCCATCCTTGCCCCTTCCTTCCACCCAAGAATATATGAGAGATAATAAAACTTTACATTAAATCATCACCATCAACCAATCATCACATAGAACCTGATAATGCTTCTTGAGACTTCTTCAATTTCTGCAATTCTTCAATTCTTAGAGTACTCTAATCCTTCATATAATATTACTCAATTTATTCTCTGAAACTCCTCCAAGTTTCACTCCTTGAATCCTCCCCAAAAAAAAGTTATAGAAAGAATGGCAGACTTTATTCAATTCTGGTCTATTTCGGAGACCTAACTTGTACAGAATGTCCCGCGCTCAATATTTAACATCCGATTTTGAAACTTGCACACAAGAAACTCTAGTCTGTACTCTTTCCAATGAAATTTTTCCCACATCATTTGGATTCTCGATGAAGAAGTTACGACTGTTTTACCCAGAACACTTGTTTATTGACTAGCTTCAGGATTGGTTACAAACCCTATCTTCCACAGAGTATATCTTCATAATTATAGAGAAACAAGAGCTGAAATTTTTACCAGAGGTACCTTGATATTTCTTCTCAATACCATAACTCTTTCACCATTTGAATCATTATAGAAAAAAAGTTATAGAAAAAATGGTAAGATGACCTAAAAATAACATACCTTAGAACACATCACCAAAAGACTTCATCCTCCCTTGAAATCCAACCTTCTTTACTTCTTATTTCCTATAAAATTCAACTTGTATCAAAATGAATGTATAATGATGTTTATTTATACCATTTATGTCACTTCATTTTAACATTAGGGTTGACCTGACACTTTCTTATTTTGTAATTCTTTTCTTTAATTATATTCAGGGCCTACANTACTTCCTTCTTCAATTCACTTTGTCATCTTCAAAAATTCATTTCTCCTCAACCATGAGGATCCACATGACGTGCCACATATCACTGGAAACAACATGATGTATAATATCCATTCATGGGTGTTGTATATGCATGTGCATTGTCCTTCATGTCCAAATACCTTTATCAATCTTGCAGTCCAAAACCCATGACTAGGGTTGACATCAATGACAACAACCAATCTTCCAACAAATCACACCCGAAGAATAGGCCCAATTAGACTCTTCTCCATTTAAGTTAATGGGATTCTCCTGATTTATAGTCCGAAATTTTTTTATGGGCTTTAAGATATTGTTGGTTTTATTCATGTGTTTTAATTTATTTTTGGGAATGCTTTCTTCATATATTTTAGAATGAATAAGTGTATATGGATGGCTCACAAAATTAATTTATAAACCAATGGATAAATGGGAGAGGAATAAAATAGTACTTCTTAAAGATAACTTTCTAAAGAACTAAGATAACACATAACCAATCAACTGTTATATATAGATTTCTCAGAAATAATTCTTTGAAAAGAACAGATAAAAGTTATTGTATATGCATGCAAATAACCTGGTCAAATTCTATCAGTTATAAATAAATAATTCTATATTCGTTGATCATAAGAGGTAAAATCCAGAATACCTTTCACATGCAAATTAAACAAAAGATAATAATTTGGTGTAAATAACATTCATTGAAAGATAACTTGGTCACAAAATATCTTACTAGACATAAATACACACCGATATCAATGTAGAACAATCCACAATGTAAATGTAGATCACGTGATTGGTTTCAGAATCAAATTCATGCTTCAGCGGAGCTTTAGTCTTAATCATTGAAATAGTTCTTGAATAAAATAAAATTCGAAATTGATCGATTGCCAAAAGGTCGTTCACTATTGATCAAACTTGTTTACTTATACAAATTGAAACTAAATAAGACTGCCACCTTGACAACTTAAAATATAAAATTATTAGTTTGAGTCATTATGACTCAGGCGATCTAGGGGTATTCAGGATTGCATGCTCATCCACATAGTCAGCCCATTCCTAGAAGAGAGATTGCAACTATCAACGAATGAGAACTTGTGTTGGTCCATCAATATGCTCAACTCATTCTTGTTGTTGCGGAACCTAAGGGTGTATTTTTTAATTCTCTTAGTCATCTGCTCCATCTGGTCCACCACCTTGACTTGGCCGACCACATATTTATGAATGTGTCCCTTTTCCATAGTAGTGATTTGACTGATTTTCACTTTGTACTCATCGACCGACCACTACAAGTCGGTGGCCACCTCATCAATCAATCGAAATTCCATTGGGGAACTGAAAGTAGGCAATTGGAGGTCTACCATTGATTGGTTTAGCTTTCCCTTGACCCGATTACAATAGTCTCGACTCCCATTCTTCATCTACTTTATCCATGGGATCATTGACAATTTAGTCCCAATGTTTGGTTTTTGAATGCATCTGAGCCAACTGGCCATCTAATAACAATTCTATATGGTGATCTTTATCACCTTTGTCTCTCTGTACCACCCAGATGAATTCAATTTTCTCAAAGGTGTCAGCTCCCTTTTTAGCCCATCGATGTATATATTTATAAGTGAACCCACATATTAGGGACTCTTTCTGCATAATCAAATCTTGTTGTGCCTTAAGATGCCTGCCATGTACTTCTAGTAGGTCTACTTTAAAGTTCATTGCTCCCCCAGCCTCTAGGTGGTATTGTACCTGGTGTTTGAGAGAAGTTAGTTATACTATGGTCTACTCTAGTTCTCTTTCCTCCACCACTGCCTTATCATAAGCTTCATGAGAAATAGATAAGTTTGCTGAGTAAAGATGGCTTTCCTTATCCTTCTTGGTGTCTACAGAAACTTCTTCTATTGTTCTCACTACACCACTATCTAGCTTGATATTTCTTTTTCTATGAGTTTTTTTTACTATGGGTTTCTATTTTTTGTCATAAGTGAAGAACTCTAAGTCATCCACATCCTCAATTGGTTGAGGAATGGGCGGATCTCCCTAGAACAATATATTGTTCAAACTACTAGGGGTATAAAAGTTCTCTGAAATTGGGTCCTTAGCGACTTCCTTGGTTGGGGAGTCCCTTCCTGCATCCTCTCCTTTCTGATTGGGTTTCTCAGCTTCAGGGACATTTTCTTGAGTATTTTTGTGGTTTTCTTTCTCTAGATTTTCTCTTGAAACCGATGAGGAGTCACTTGGAAATATTTCATCGGGATTCTCAGTTTCTTCACGACCTTTTGGGGTCTACTCAAAAGTGGTGTTGGTGTTGCGCTTGTTTTATTCACCATGTTATGTTCCTTTTCCACCTGCATCATTGTTATTATCTTGATCATTATGCAACTCCTCATTTGCAACTATGTCATTACTTTGCTTACCAAGCTTCCCACCACCCTGATTGCTTTCAACATTTTGGCCATCTGTATTTTTCCCCTTTTGTCCAGGTGATGAAACATCTTGGTCATATATCCCAGGTGAGTTCCAATATGATTCGCCACTGCTTGATGAATTATCACTTTTGTCTTGATGAGGGGGGTCATCCTTATTTAGGGAATAATCACCTTTCTCTTCACCTCCATCCTTCTATGTTTCTTCATTTTGTTACTTTGATGGACTTGTGGAATTTTCATTTGCGTTGGGGTTCTCATTGATAATGGGGACATCAGATTCCTCCCCTTTCTCTTCTTCCCTTATTAGATCAATGATTTCACCAGGTTTCTTCACAGTGACCGGTATCCCTTTCTCCTCGCCATTCTTTTGCTTTTTATTTCCCCATTCACTCCAATTATTCTTTCTTATGTTGATTCTCAGCCTTGTCTTGGATCATTTTCAACTCGTTGGCCCATCCCTATTATTGATTTTTCTTCTCTTCAACTTCTTGTGGTTGGGTCTATTCCTTCTGATCTTTTTTTTCTCTTTTCAATAAATTTACATTCCCTTTGCTTCTTCTCAACCTTATTTCTTCTCTTATTAAGTACCTCTTGTGTTGAATCTTCCTCCTCCTCCTTCTTCCTCTTTTCTTGTTAAATCCTTATTTCCTCAACTTTCTACTTTAAGAGTCTTTCCTATTCTATCTATATGGCTTGATTTTCATTTTATGTTATGGGGTCTTCCTCTCTTACTTGTTTCTCTTTTCCAGGTCCTTTATTAGAGGAGACTCCAACATTCAACATTTTGATTTGTTCTTATACAAACAACAAGGAAAATATGGTTATGTTGGGATTGTCCCTTCTCCTTTTCACTTATTTCCAATCTTGAGAATTCTCAGTGAAAAAATCCTCTTCTAATTTTTCATGAGCATAAGATGAATTCAGAGACACATTCCCTGCATTTTTTTGAACCACTCCCTTGGGGTCATGTTTCCTATATATTCCTATCACGAATCTATAATCCAGGTGTACTTCCTTCTTGTTTTGAATTCTTGACATATTTCACTACATAGTACCCTATCTAAAAATTGTAAGGGATAAACAAATTATTCTTCTCTTTCACTAGGGTGGCATTGAAATATTGCATGACCATTTGATAAAAGATTTCTTCGATAACCATCCTATCAGGTACATACGTAGGTAGAAGATGTGGTGGGATCATAGCTCCATAAATTATTAAGTATGCATACTTTTCCTCAAGGTACCAGTTTCCTATGCATGTAGTTAGAATCTTCTTCGCTTGCTTTGATAACCTAGGGTACTCCTGCCCAAATATAAGGAAGTGGATTCTAGGAATTAAAAAACAACTGATTTGGGAGTAAAACCTTTTATACATGTTCTCCCAAAGCATGTTGAAGTACACATGGACTGACGGTTTAGAGATTTTCCAACTTAATGACATTCCAGGGAATGTATTCTGTGCACACAACACATCCAAGAGGAAGAATACAATGTGGAATTCAGGAGGATTTCCAGGTTTTCAAGATTGTGCTTGAGTGATTTCCAGGCTGAGATACTTAGATATAACACCTCCCCAATTAAATTTATTGCCCCACATTTCCACATGATAAGCCAAAGTTAACCAAACTTCTGAGAATTGGGAGCAGTTCCTCTCTCTATATAATCTACACAAAAGGATCATGGCGTACATGTATGGCTTCCTCAACCCCAAAATGATGTACCTACCAATAGACTGTTAACAAAAAAATTGTCTTCTTTCCACCAATTGTTTAATATCTTACTGGTGTCATAATGTTCATAGAAATTGATCACAAAATGCCTAGTAAGGGATTCCTTGGGGTGTATATGTTTGTAATAGAGGGCCATATCTTGAGGGAGAACGAATCATATGCATTTCCCTTGATCATTCACAATTTTTCACTCTTGGGCCCTAGTATGATTAATGACCCATTCCATCAATTCTAGGCAAGGAAGGATAGGCACCTTGGTAGCAACCAAATGCAACATATACCTCTTAATTGTGGGAAAAACAACATCATCCACCTCCCTAACTTGAAGATTTATATGTAGAGTAGACTTAGGGTAATCTCCATTATTAAATTTTGAGAATAGGTCATTTTAGGAAGGAATTTTTACTTACATAGAGGTATCTCTTGCTATGCAAGTTTCGGTGTCATGAAACAGAGGCACCATGTTTGAAACCTTCTTCACGGTAGCATGATAAGAGGTTCAATATTCTTGGTCATTGGAGCCCCCTCTGCTTGTGTGGGTGCATAACTCAAACCTTCACCAACATTGCTAGACCGAGTCCTCAGTTTCTTAGGCTTTCTTTGCATGGGAGCTTTCCTTGAAGGAATATTGTCTGCAAGAAAAACAATTATAATAAAAAATAATTTATTCAAAGACTTCTAAATATTACATATCATACAACTTAGCGTACATGTATTAAGCATAGTCGTTTCTTAAAAGAGAGAAGCTTACCTGACCAAATTTTTTCAAAGCGTAGCTATTGTTCAATTCATTCTCCTACACCAGAGAAAACATATATTGTATCCTCAATTTTGTATCAATATAAAATAAAAAACACACACTCAGTTGATAACACACACTCAACAAACACAAATAATGAAGAAATCTTGGGGGATGTGTTTTTTAACACATCTCAGAGTAACATGGAAATCCCTAGACATTAATGGCATTAAATGCAATGATAGTACCTCCACCAGCCTATTGAAAAAGTTTCCTCAGACACACAATTTTATTGATAAGGAAAGAGTGATTACAATATGAAGTGAGAACTCATAATATACTTGTTAACCTCACTTGAAGAAGGAGATAGTTTATATAGCTCAACTCTAAACTAAAAACTAGGATAAAAAATGATCACATAATCACATGAGTATGATAGGTGTCCTTTACATAGAAGCTAGGTGTCCTTATTTTAACAAACTAGAATAAACTAGTTTTCTAAAAACATTTAATCTAGAAAATACTTAGACTATAAAACTTTAGGATTATGAGGCTAACAATCCCCCCCTTAATCTGAAAGTTCATTTTTACAAATACCAAGTTCATTTATGAACTTAGTGAACTTTATTCTACCAAGAGGTTTGGTAAAAATATATGAAGTTTGATCTTCAAATGGACAGAACTGAGCCTTGATGATGTCTTTGATGATGAGCAATCTGATGAAGTGGTACTTGGTGTCGACATGTTTGATCTTTGAATGAAATACTAGATTCTTGACCATATTTATTGTTGAATAACTATCGATCAATAAAGTATTTGGTGTTTTCTGAGATTCACCAAGATCCTGTCAAATTCTGCGTAGCCATACAATCTCACATGCTGCTTCCCAAGCTGATATGTACTCTGCCTCTACGGAAGAATTGGCAATTGTTGTCTACTTTTTAGAATTCCAAGATACTATTGCTAAACCCATATTAGTTAAATAACCTGAATTGGATGTTATATCATCAATGTCACCTGCAAAATCAACATCTGAATATCCAACAAGTGTAAAATTTTTGTTCCTTTTGTAGAGAAGACCAAAATCTTTTGTACCTTGAATGTATCTCAGTACCCTTTTTGTTGAATTCCAGTGACTTCCCCTTGGTTCCTGCATAAATCTTGAAAGTATATTGACTGAATATGACAAATCTGGTTGAGTATTTGTCAAATAAATGAGACTTCCAACCAATTTAATGTACTTTGTACTATTTACCAATTCCCTCCCTTCAAATTTTAAAAGTTTCAATTTTTGCTCCATGGGGGTAATAGAAGGTTTACAATCTTCCATGCCAAATTTCTTTAACAATTCAGTGGCATACTTAGTTTGACTAAGGAATATTTGGTTAGGATGTTGAGATACTTCAACTCCAAGATAATAATGAAGTGTCCCTAAATCATTCATTTTGAACCTTGCTTTAAGTTCTTCCTTAACCTCTTTGATGTGAGATTCATTATTTCCTGTTATGATTAAGTCATCAACATAGAGTACAAGTATCACCATGTTATTATCTTTCATTTGAAAATACAATGTATCATTTGATTCACTTCGCTGAAAAACCACCTTTCATAGGTACTCATCCATTTTTGCATACCAAGCACGAGGAGCTTGTTTCAAGCCATATAAATCCTTCACAAGTTTGCAAACTTTATGTTCTTGTACTTTAGCATCAAACCCTTGTGGTTGATTCATGAAAATATCTTCCTTTAGATCACCATTCAGGAAGGCACTTTTGACATCTATTTGATGTAATTTCCAACCATTATGTGTAGCCAAATTGATAACCATTCTGATAGTATTCCATTTAGCTGTGGTTGCAAAAGTTTCTTCATAATCAATTCCTTCCTGTTGAGCAAAACCTCTAGCAACAAGTCTTTCTTTGTAATTTTCAATTTTACCATTGGGCTTGTACTTTACTCGATAAACCCATTTACAACCGATGGGATTAACATCATGTGGACAATCAACTAAGTTCCAAGTCCCATTTGCAAGTACTAAATCATATTCATTAATCATTTCTTCCTATCATTCTTTATGTCCCATTGCTTCAACAAAAGAAGTAGGTTCAGTGGAAGCATGAGAAAAATTTGCTTCTTCTCTTCAAGATCCCATAGTTCTTGTTTTATTCATTTCATCTGAATGAACATCTTTGAGAATTTGTTTGGCCCACTTTAGATTCTTATGTTGAGGGGATTGAGGATCTAAATCACCATTATTATTGAAAAGAGGATTTTCAAAAAATGAGGCTCTTCTTTCATTTGAAATATCTGAGGTTGGAGAAGATTCTTTTGAAGATTCATTATCAGAAGATTCTTTTGTAGTTTCATTATCAGATGAATCAATGGAAATTTTTGATAAAGAGATGTCTTCTGGAGAAACAAAGTCTTTTTCAAACCAAAATGTTTTCTTTGACTTGTTCAACTTACCTTTACCCTTAGTGTTTTTCTTCTCTAAATGACTAAGGATATGATTAATCTCATCTAAATTGTTACTTTTAGTTTCGTAAAAAATTACATATCTATTGACAATGAATTTTCCATCTGAAAGCAATCTATACCCTTTCTTTTCATCAGAGTATCCAATGAAGGTACACTTCATACTTCGATTTTCTAATTTATTCCTCTTTTCCTTAGGAACTAAAGCATAACATGTGGAGCCAAAAACCCTAAGATGATTTACCTTGAACCCTACCAATATTCATAAGGAGTTTTTCCATCTAAAGTTAATGTAGGTGATCGATTTCTGAGATAAACTGCAGTATGGACTGCTTGAACCCAATATTTTGTGCTCAACCCTTAAATTGCATCATAGATCTTGCCATGCCCATGAGAGTTCTGTTCATCCTTTCAGTAACTCCATTATTTTGTGGAGTATATGAATTTGTCAGTTGCCTCTTAATTCCATTGTTTTGACAATAATTATTGAATTCAGTTGAAGTGAATTCTCCTCCATTATCAGTTCTCAAAGAAGCAACCTTTTCTCTAGTTTCATTTTCAACCACGTGTTGAAAATTTACAAAATTTTCAAAAGCTTTAGACTTTGCCTTTAAAAAGTACACCCATGTCATTCTAGTGTAGTCATCAATGAAAAGTATAAAGTATCGACATCCACCAAAAGAATATTCCATTGGACCACATATATCACTGTGAATCAGCTCCAAATAGTTTGTTGCTCACCATGAGCTAGTTGGAAAAGATTCTCACTTTTTCTTTCCAAAAATACAAGCTTCACATTTGGAATTTTCTTTCTTGAAATTTGGAAAACCCTTTACCAAATCTTGGGACTTAAGTTTCAAGAGACTATCAAAGTTTAAGTGAACAAATCGAAAATTCCATAATCTGAATGCAGACATTTCATAATTCATTGTTGTTGCAACCTCTTCCTTTCTTTGAATGACTTTCCCATTCATTCTTTGTAACTTCCCATCTTCATATCCAGTCATTATTGTTTTCAAGTTATCCTTCTTTGACTTAGTATTCACCAAACCATCTTGCATGATGATTTGATGTCCAACTTGTCTGATTGTGACTAAGGATAACAATTTTTTCTTAAAATTTGGTACATACCAAACATTTGAAATCCATTTTTCACCAATTCCAGGGAGAAAGACTTTCATTGAACCTTTTCCTTGAGGTATATGAGTTGTATCATCAGCTAAATAAATGGGATTTAGTTGAACATCTTGATAATTCCAAAAATAGTCTCTGCGATAAGTCATATGCTGAGTAGCCCCTGTGTTCAATATCCAATCATTTTCAAATGAATCTACATTCTCAACCACTGGAAAAACATATTCATATTGATCATTCTGATAATCTTGATCCTTTGCATATTGAGCTGATTGTTAAGAATTTGAATTTGATGTCTTCTTAAAATTTGGCAATTGATCATTGTTTGTAAGACAATTTGATGCATAATGACCCATCTTTAAACATATTTTACATCTTGACTAAAATTTATGCCTCTTCCCGACTATGCATTATTACTGTGAGGATTACTTTGAAAATTTTGTTGATGAAAATTTCCACGACCTCTTCCCTGACCACGACCTCTTCCACGGCCTTGATTAGAAGACTGATTATGAAAATTTCCAAAAATTGATTTTCCTCTTCCTTTAGAACTTTCAGCTTTAGTGAAAAGAAGATCTTCTTCTCATTTTTTTTTTCCCAAAAGATTTACTATGTTGATCTAGTAATTCACTAAGTGAATAAAAAGTCATAGTTGATAACTTATCAGTTATTTTCAAAGTCTCAAGAAAATGAATATAAGATTGAGGCAAGCCATTTATTACAATGGAGACTAGAAAAATATCTTCAAGTTTAGGAAAACCGCCTTTGACGATTTCTCGATGAATGTTCTTAATCCTTGAAATGTATTCTAATACATCACCATTATCTACTAATATTTGTTTAATAAATTTCATTTGTAGATCAACTCTATGAGATGCAACAGGAGTATCAAAAAGCTTCTTGAACAAATTCCAAGCAGACCATGCTCTTTGGAATTATCAATATGTACAAACATGTTTTCATTTACAGAAGAATGTAGCAAAGTAAGTGATTTTTCATCTTTCAAATGCCATTTTTCTAAATAAGTGGCATCGGTTGGCTTAGTTGGAGCAGTATCACCATCACAAATATCACGCCATAATTCATTATAAATCATATTGTTTTGCATGTGCCGACTCCAAGATTTTTAATTCTTGGGTCCATCTAACTTATTTCATTCTGTGAATAAATTTATTAATTTAGACATGATGTTTGTTGCAAGAATGCAAATGAATAATCTACAAAACTCCAAAAGAGAGATGCAAGGCACCAAAAAGAAGTGTACACAATCCACGCAAAAAGAGCACTTTTAAGGGCTTGGCCTTGACCCTTTAAACAACTTGTTGGAAATGGAGTTTGAGAGAGTATTTCATTGGACTCTTCTCAACTTCGAAGTTTTTCAAGACTACAATAAAAATATCTTTTACAAGATATATATCCTTTTACACCTTTTACAAATAGCACAATGTGCCCCCCCTTGATCTAAAGTCATACATGAAGTAACACTACTAAAAAGATTAATAATCAAAAATATTTTTACAAAAAAAAAATCCCTTTAATCCACTTATCACTTCAAATAGTTTTCCGAAAGAATATTTTATTAAAATATTCTTCATAACATATATTCCTCCCAAAAAAGAAGGTTTCAAAAAGTAAATCCACTAATTTATGCACGAATTTGTTTTATATGCTATAAATCATCATGTGTTACTTTTAAAATATAAAATAACTCATTCCCATGAAGTGTCTTCAACCATGTGGAGGACATTTTCTGAAGGGCGCGATTTTGTGGAGGTTGCAATCTCTTCGCTAGATATTAGGATCTACACCAACATACTAGATCCTGTTTTCTTTATTTTTTGACAGATACCAGATCGCACCAGATTATACAGTCAACCAGATCACACCATATTTTTCATTCCACGATTATGATGATGCTAGATCCTCCAATGATACCATATCATAGTTACACATGTTGTTGGAATTACTAAGACAACTGACAAGGGGGCGTGAATCAGTTGTTACTGTGCTTAAACAATTTTATGTCTATTGAAATATTATTAATCTTATCCAAGTGATCATCGAGATTATGCAAGACACGAACAACATAAATAATAGACATCAATCACACATATGGTATACACAGAGATAGATATTCATGAGGAAACCCATAAAGGGAGAAAACCTCTTCTTCTTAGAATGATAGGCAATATTTTATGTTCTGTGCATCATCAATCTTTGAGCACCAACTCAAAATGAGGCTACAAACTCTTCTTTAACAAGCTGCATGTAAGGTAGCTAGAGAGGTAGTGGGGGGGCCCAGAGGGCCCATAGTGATAATAGTGGAGGTCATTCAATGTAAGGTGGACTAGGTCCACTATATTATTAAATAAGGCCCACTATGGGAGTTAGATATAATAAATGTAAGAGGACTTCTTAGAAGGGTCTACTTCTAGAAGATTCCTCCTCTAGAATGTTCTTAGGTGATGGTAGCGCTATATAAAGGGGTTCAAGCAATGTAATGAGACATGAAGAGAATTATTGTATTGTGGAGAAATAACTCAATAGGAGGATGCCCCCTCGAAGAGGCAAGTGAACAGGAGAGGATCCCTTCCGTAATAGGATCCATTGTATGGTGTTGCCCTACCTCAAGGGTTTGATAATAATATTGTGTGGTTTCTTCTATCTTGCTTTGTGGATCTATTGTGTATTCAGTATTTGTGGTGATTATATTGGTATATCTGGTTTTGGTACTTAACACTGCAACTTGTTGAGAGAACCAACTCTATGGTTTCTCTAGCACCCACTAGAAGGAAGCACCAACTCCTTGAGTGTTCCAACAACAACTTGATGGAAGAACCAACTTCCAGTCACACAGGCACCAACCTGTATAACAAAGAACAATGGTTATCCCTTGCACCACCCTACCACCCTGGTTTTTCTGGCTGCAACCAGATGGAAGCAACAACTCCCTATGTTCAAGCACCCACTTGAAACTCTGAGGACTACAATCCTCCCTAGCATGGGTGATTTTAGGGGTGAAATTTCACTCATGGGTGAAATTAGGGGGTTTGGAATTTTGGTTGGGAGAATTATTTTGGTTGGAATTTTGGTTTGGAACATCCACTGTCAATATACTAGGGGTTCTTTTGTCTTTGAGATGAAAGTACTAGACCACATTTTTCACTAAGTTTCTTTTTCCATGTGCTGGCATTTCTATCTAAGGGTTTTATCCTTGGATCTGCTTTGTAATTCTTCAGACGATAGTTTGCAGCTTTGTGGCCGAAGTTATGAAAGTTATAGAATTTGAGCTCATTGTTCAATAGGTCAAAGTGATTGGTGCAAATTTGTCTACTCATTAGTTGTTTAGTTCTATGTTGCAAAGATTGTTTATTTTTTGATCTCCTCAGTTGCATGTCTCTGAACTTAATTTGACAATTTGCAATCTTATGACCAAAATTAGAGCTGTAAAAATAGTAACCATGGAATAAATTTTGGTGCATGAAGGATGGCCTTCTTCTTGGAATTTGTTTCTCCATCTTCTAATATATTTGTTTTTTTATCATGGATCATCTTGGCTTTAATAGATTTTGGTGGTAGAGTACTCACATGGTCTATTTTCTCAAAATCTCGTTTAAAGGAGATATCTATTTTCTCAGAATCTCGTTTAGTTCCATTGAGTCTTTAATGCTTGGAAGATTTTGGAGATACAATGCTTTAAACTTCTCCATCTCTTTTTTGGTTTTTACCACCTCTTCTACCAAGGCTTCACATCTTGCCTTCATCTCTGATAACTGTTGTTTCAGAGTTTCCTCTATTTTCTTTGCCTCTTCTAACTCCACTTTTAGTAGGGCAAAGTCTTCATCAAGTTTTTTACCATTCTTTTCAAACTGCATCAACAACTGTTTTTGTTTTCTCTTCTTAAGTTTGAGTCTGTCAATCTCTTCTAAAGCACTGATTAGTTCACCTTCCATATCAACCACAACTTCTTCATCATCAAAATGACTTCCCATGATTTTATTATCATAATCCTCTTTGGCCATAAGCATAAAGTCATTAACCTTATCTTCATAGGAAGAGTCACTATCTGTGTCTTCTGAAGAGTCATCATTGTTTACACATAAACTTTTATTTTTACCAGATCTCTTGGATTTGTACTTCTCTTCACCTTCAGAGTTCTGGTCCTTCTTCTTGTGTGGACACTTAGATGAAAAGTGACCTATATTTTCATAGCTAAAACATTTGAAGGGAAGCTTGCCTTGGTATTTGCCTAATCCTTTCTTTAACCTTCTAACAAATTTTGCCTCAATATCATCTAATTCCGAATCAGTATTCTTGTCTGCTTTAAAAGACACTTCTCTAGTGGTGGATTTATCTTTGCTAATCCTCATTTCATAAGCAGTTAGAGTTCCTAGGAGTTGATCAATAGACAAAGTTTTAAGATCATTCATTTCTTCTATTGCAGAAACTTTTGGATTAAATCTATCAAGCAGAGATATTAAAATCTTCTGAACTAAAAATGTGTCTTTAATCTTCTCACCAAGACCCTTCATGGCATTCACAAGCTCCTCAACTCTTAAAAAATATTTACTAACGGTTTCATCCTCATTCATCTTTAGTTGTTCAAATTTCAATCTATGTGTCTGAAATTTGGCATCTTTAACTTTCTCATCTCCTTCATAATTGTTAATAAGTTTATCCCACATTTCTTTGGTAGATTCAAGTTGCATGACCTTTACAAATTCACCTTCAGCAAGCCCACTCAATATGGCATTCATTGCCTTTGAATTGAAGCTAAATTCTAACTTATCATCTTTGGAAGCTAACACAATAGGTTTTGTATATCCAGTCTCTACAACATCCCAAACATCAGCACCTAAGGCCATGCTGTATGTTCTCATTCTAACCTTCCATAAGGAAAAATTTGTTCCATCAAACATAGGAGGCTTATTGGTTGAAGTTCTTTCATGGCTTGTCATGTTTAAGCTTACTGATCTACCTTTAAATAAAAGGAACCCGCTCTGATACCAATTGTTGGAATTACTAAGACAACTGA
>JASDQU010291437.1:0-11345 GCA_032191745.1 Picea mariana | reverse complement strand
TCGGGCGTTAAGGTCTTAGGGTCATCTAAGTTGTCTCACCATCTTCATCCATGCGACGTGCCCTTCAGGACGCACTACGTGCTCCAAGGGTGCCACTCGCCTCGCTTGCTTCTGTTGTGCGACGTGCCCTTTAGGATGCACCACGTGCTCCAAGGGTGCCACTCGCTGATTTGCATTTCTTTCCGTGACGTGCCCTTCAGGATGCACCACGTGCTCCAAGGGTGCCACTCGCTGACTTGACGGATTGGTAGAATCTATAACCCCCCTAGAGTCAACACTCCATCCGACGAACTTGTGGGAGACTAAGGGCTGCTAAAGAATAAGGCCCCCGCCTTATTGCGCGCCCCTTAGAATCACATGAGCGACTGTCGCAGTCTGCCCTCACGGCATCGTGGATCCCCTCGAACTAGGTAATCGTTAACCTACAGTTCGAATCGTGAGCGACTGTCACAGTCTGCCCTCACGGCATCATGGGTCCTCTCGAACTAGGTAATCGTTAACCTACAGTTCGAGCCACGACGGGAGTGCTAATAGGCTGTGGCAGGGCTGCTGACACACCTCTCCCTCAATCTCTCTGGAACTCGTGTGTGGCCCCTTTACCCCATATGTGAGTCTGGTCGGCAAACTATCGTCAGCCTGCATCATCAACCATCATGTCAGATCATGTCAACAACATATTATGAAATCAATAGAATATCATCAAAACCACACAATATCACTGTAAATGAAACAACTCAAATAGCCCACTCCCTGACTCAATCCGGATTCCAAGGGAGTTCCACCGATGCCTCTGCATCCTCAAGGTCCGAAACCCTGCACACTCAATGAAACTGAGTCAATAGCACCTGTATATAGCAATAGTAAAACATCCTGTCATCAATCATGATGCATCATCATCAAGGTTATGTGGTTCATCATCATAAGAATCCAGATCACTTGCGAGCAAGTGTCCTCAAAGAATAAGTTTTGTCAGTGCGCCAGAGCGGGATGTTACAAATATCTCCCTTTAGGAACATAGATCTTGTCTATATTGTAGAGTAACCCATGATAGACATGAGATTCAACCTTATTATCACTTTTGTCTCCAGGAATTTGTCCTTGTAATTGTTGAAACACCTCCTTCAATTCCTCATCTTCTGTGTATGCCTCTTTGTATGCATCATGGGTAAAGGGATCCATGTGCATAAGAGTTCCCAAAGTTGTAATATTGGATGTGGGTGGCCTTCAAAGAATGCAATGTAATGGTATAAACACCCCATGTACTTGTAATGTCTGGTTTTGTTGAAGCTTACTCTGATCCTATAGATATTGCACTGGCTAGTGATCTATGTGGATGATGGTTTCCTTTACCATCAAATAGTGCATTTGGTTCTTAACAACTTGAATAGGGGCATAAAGTTCCTTATCATAGGTAGGGTAATTTAAGACTCCTCCATGAAACATTTCAAAATGATAACACATTTATCTAGGTGGATATTATTGGCCACCCACCTCTGCCACTTGGATCAAAACATTTTTCTCACAATTTTGGCTATTTACTATTTTTAGCAATTTTTAACTTCTAGGGAAATTTTGAGGGCCTAAATGAAGTTTTTTCGAGATTGAAATTCTAAAATATTGTAAAAGGATCTAATTGACCCCCCAAAATGAATCTCCTTGATGATACCTTTCCAAGGAGCTATCATGCGCCCCAAACAGAGATCATATGCCAAAGTTATGCCCCCGAGAAGTTGATACACCAAACTACCCAAAACAGGGTCCACAAAATAGTTGGATTTTCATCTTTTGAGGTTAGGGTTTTGGTTTTTATTTATTATAAAAAGTACTTTAGAGCCTCATTGTAAAATAATCTTCTTGCGAATGCGAGTAGAAGACACATCTCTTCTCAGAGATAACCTGCCACCATTCTAGCGAGTCTTTCACTATGTATTTTATAGTCTTTGTACATTTTTGCTCATTAATAGAAAAATGTTTATTAATGTATATCTATATTTATGGTTGCATATATGATATAGTTATGTTATATTATTGGATATATGAAACATCTCTGTACATTTCTTTAATATATCTCCACTCTCATTTTGTGCCAAAAATAAATCGGATCAGTGGTATTAAAGCAGGTTGCTATTGATTGTTTTTTTTCAGTGCATGTCCCCGATGAGGTATGAGTATAGAAAGTTGGGTCTCAAGATTGTATTTCTTGAAGAAAATCTCTCTCGCATGCCCAAGAAACCCTCCATGGTGGAAGAAAAGAAAAACAATGGAGTAGACGATTCTATCAATATGTTGCTTGAGCAAGATCTCACGTGACAGAGGGACAAAATGATGGAGAATATTTCCCACATCCTTCAATACCTGCCGATAGAAACATGCACATCTTCATAACACAATGAATTTGGAGACACATCTCTTGTAAAGGTACATGTTAATTTTGATATTCCCATGGGGCTCTACACAGGTACATCCAAACTAAATGGATTTTC
Organism: Picea mariana; assembly: GCA_032191745.1. Lineage (NCBI taxonomy): Eukaryota > Viridiplantae > Streptophyta > Pinopsida > Pinales > Pinaceae > Picea > Picea mariana. The sequence goes on along the minus strand of JASDQU010291437.1, from coordinate 8,862 downwards.
TGGACATCTCATCACTCGGTGCTCCTTATCGATATGCTATTAAAATCGAGTATAAATTTAAGCACCAAAAAAAACAGGAGTTTAGGTATGAAAATCCACAACAACCAAAGTATGATAAAGATGACCCTAAAAAATAGTCTCCTGAAAACTAGTCCAAGCCACAAGAAAAGAAGGGTCACAGGAAGACAAAATATACCGGAAAATGGTGCGATTTCCACAAAATCCCATGAAACAACACTAATGAATTTCTCTCAAAATAGTCATTGGTGGCCGAGATCAAAGACAAGGAGTTGAAACCTGATTCAGAATGTGATTATGAAAATACTGGTAAAAGACAAATCATCGATGCAGACCCCAATGCTATTGTCATGATCGTAGTAATTCAACCAGAAGATCCAACATATCCTGAAGAGGGGGAGTTACGTCTTCATTCACAGTTGTGGCTGAAGGGGACCCCACTACATTTTATTGTTGATAGAGGAAGCCAGGAGAACCTCATCTCGGTAGAGGTCATAAAACACTTGGGATTTCTGACAACACCACACCCGCAACTATACAACATCAGGTGGCTTCGCCAGGGACAAAATCTTTGTGTCAGCCAACAGTGTCATTTTTCATACGACATCTATCCCTTCAAGGATGAGTTATTATGTGATATTTCCCCATTGGATGTATGAGATGTTCTCTTGGGCCATCCATATATGTGGAAACGCCATTGTTTTTATGAGTCTCGACCCCACAATGTCATTTTTTCTCTTGGGGATCATCTCTACAGAATATCAGAGGTAGTTTTGACTACTATTTCACATAAACAGTGTCACAAGGTAGTATTGCATACTACAAAATTTAGCTTCTTCACAATCTGTTCAAAAGGGGAACAAAAGGATATTGCAACCACTATAGCCTCGGCCCAAGCACCTTCTGTCCAACATAAGCAAGTCGACAAGATTGCAGCAAAAAAAAAAGATTCCTTTTTCATCCAGACATCTCATGTAGCATGACTGGTTGAACATATTCAACCCCACCAACAACAAGTTCATGACATCCTTTAACAACGCAACGTCTCCAACAAGGAAAGTAGTGCACCAAGATTCAATCACTTTCCCCTCTCCCCCAGGAAATCAACTCAATGGAGACCATTTATTCATAAGAAGGGAGGATTGATCCAAGTGGATATCGGTGGATATCAGTGGCCACCCACCTCTGCCACTTGTCTCAATACATTTTTCTGACAATTTTGGCAATTTACTATTTTTAGCAGTTTTTAACTTCCGGGGCCATTTTGAGGGCCTAAATGAAGGTTTTTCGAGATCAAGATTCACAATGATAACTGAAGGCTATGATTGAGCCCTCAAAATGAATATCCTCGATGATACATTTCCAATGAGCTATCGTGCGCCCCAAATGAAGATTGTATGCCAAAGTTACGCCCCCGGGAAGTTGATACACCAAAGTACCCAAAACGGGGTCCACAAAACTGTTGGAATTTCATCTTTCGGTGTTAGGGTTTTGAATTTTATTTATGATAAAAAGGCATTAGGAGCCTCATTGTAAAATCATTTTGTTTTGAATTTGAGTAGTGGACACATATCTTCTTAGAGATAAGCTTCCACCATTCTAGCGAGTCTTTCACTCTGTATTTTACAGTCTTTGTACATTTTCGCTCATTAATAGAAAATTGTGTATTATTGTATCTTTGTGTTTATGGTTTCATCTATGATACATTTCTGTTATATTATTGGATCCCTCTTTACCCACATCTGTGAGTGAAAGAGGCATTCCCCTTCCTCTAGTTCTTCTGGTTCACCTGGTCATACTTTGGTGGTAGTGACAGTGGCACTTGGTTCAACATCGATAATACGCTTCCCTCCTTTGGGATTTGATTTAGAATCAGAATTGACCTCTGACTTGGAAGCCTTCAACTCAATGACAAGTGACTTCTTGGAGTGATATTATTCAATGTTGTGCCAAGGGATTTTATGGTACTCACACCATTTTCCCATGTCCTTCTTCGTCTTCCCATTTCCCTTCTTGTGTTGCAGTTTGGACTGGTTGGCCTGAGAGTGGCCATCTCAGCCTGGTCCCTTATTGTGTGGGTTAGGGATTCCTTTTATTTTCTTCAGCTGTGAGTAGTTTTCAAATCCAAACTCTTGCCTCTTCTTCTTAAATTTCTACTCTATCTTGATAGCGTATCTATAATCCATGCCCAATGAGGCGATCTCCTAAAATTCCATTTATGTTTGAATGTATCTATGTAAAAAACCATGGTATTTCAGCAGTAGACGATGCTCATAGTCTTTGATACCCAATTTGGTGCACACGGTATGGAAAATATTGGTGAAATATAGTACTTTCTAGTCCCTTTCTTGACGTAGGGTGGTCCATCTAATGTACTGGTCCTTGTATCTTCCAATAGGGTAGTATTGTTCTTTAATGGCATCCTGAAAAAAATCCCATGTAGGGGCCACCACCATGAATTGCAGATTCCTCTACGACCCTTTGCTTAGAGTAATTATATCACCGGTCCTTAACATGGGAGATGACCTTGAGGAGTGCAAAAGTAATCTTTTCCCTATTGAAAAAATTGTGGACCGATAAATACCCTTCAAGTAGGTTCAACCATTTATCTACAACATCCTCATCTATTAGTAATTCAAATAATGGAATATCAAAATTTACATGTACCTTCAAGGGGGTTGCATGGATTCTTGATGAATATGCTTCTCTCGTGGGCAATCATCAAAGGATCTGCACAAGTTTTCCATAATTTCATTCCTTTTTCACATGAGGGATTCCTCGAGAAACATTTTAATAGGATATCCTCCTCCATCATCTTCCTTTTTGTCCCCCATGGGTTGTTTTTAGGCTCAGTGTGACCGATATTGCAACGACTTGATTGGTTTGAGTCCCAACTTCTTGTACCCAGATCTTGTCGGGGACATGCATGAAGAAAAATAAATGAAGAGAAAGTCGCTTTGATACCACTGATCCAGATTTACGAGAGGAACATACTGATTAATAGACTGAATACAATAAACACAAATATATGAAGAACAACACAGATATCCAATGAAAAATATATTTTATTGAATAAATGAAATAGGATGAAATTGTAAAACTACAGAACTGAAACACTTGTTTGAATGGTGGTAGCTATCTTTTAGAAGAGATGTGTCTGATACACACATATGTCTGAGTAGAATGATTACAATGAGGCTCTAGAGGCATTTTTGATATTACTCATGAATTCCAAAACCCTATACATTAAAAAGCCTAATCCTAGGAGGTGAAATACCAAAAGTCATGTGGGCCCCTTTGGGTAAGTTGGTACCTCAACTTTCAAGGGTTGTAAATTTTTCATATGACCTCCGTTTTAGGCACGTGATAGCCCATTAGAAAGGTGTTTCAGAGAAATACACATTACACCATCGCAATATGACTCCGTCTATAGTTTGACTGTAGATATATAAAAAAAAAACATTATTTATGGCTCCAAAATGACCTTGGAAGTACAACAAGATGTGCTGACATGAAATATACAAAATAAGCCAGTTGAATTAGATGAGAGGCCACTAGTATCCACCTAGAAGATGTGTAGGGTTTCAAACATCCCTAGAAGTGTAGAACCCACAATTACAAAGAAGTACAAAATAACGTGATGAACTAAAAAACAGACAAGAGGAGTGAGCTCGAATAGGTGCATGGCCAACAATGTCCACCTCGATCAACTACACATGTTTCCATTACAATTTGGATAAATCCTACATTAGGACTATTTTGCACCCAAAAAATGTTGTTTAGGGCCTCAAAACGACCCTGGAAGTTCAGGACCCAAAAAATTGTAGAAAAAATGCCAAGGTGGAAACCCTTGTTTTGATCCATTGGAATAGGTGGGTAGCCACCGATTTCCACCTAGATCATTCTTCCCCCATTATGAAGCAATCGACCCCATTGCATCAAGTTCTCATGGAAGATGGGGAATCTTTTGTTGAATTTGAACCTAGGTGAACTTCTTTCCTTGTTGAAGAAGTTGTCTTACTTAACTTGTTGAAGGTTTTTATGAACCTATTGCTGGAGGGGTTGGATCCATTCAACTGATCTAGCTGCATGATCTACCTAAGTGTGGGAGGAATATTTCTGTGAAGGTTTGATATGAGGAGTATGAAGGGATCTTTTGTAACTTTTTTGGATTAGGCAGTGTGGAGGCACCCCCGTAGGTGATGCAACAATATTTTTGTGCTCTTCTAAAATATGCTTCTATTGGATAGAAAGGTCTTGGGTCGAGGTTGTCGTGGCTGTACTGTCCTTTTGTTCACCGTTATACCAAATTGTGAAGAGGATAAACTTTGTGATATGAGATATTACTTTGCAACACAATTTTGTCGAGATAGTAGTCGGGACTACCTCTAGTATCATGTAGAGATGACCACCCAAGGATAAAATCACAGAGCTGGGTAACACTTTCGTGACAATCTTCTATTCAAAATTCCGAAAAACATTTTTTCAACTGAACTAATATTATTTTTCGGCCGAAGGATTATTTTTTTGGCCGAACCCTGGAATGTGAAATCGAACAGTACAGTGATGACACCCTCAATGTTTGTGTAAACATTTAGTTGAAAGGATTTTTTCCATCTGGCAATATGTTTCCGGCCAAAAGATATTCAGGCTGAAAAATTATTTCGGATGAACTATTATTTCGGTCAAACTATTCTTTCGCCTGAAAGAATGTTTCGGCCTAAAACTTCTTTCGGCTGAAAAATTGTTTATATATTAACCGCACAACCTAATTGTAATCTTTTTTTCATCTCTTTTCATTTTTTATAGTGAGTGAGTGTTGAGTGATTGTGAGCGGTCGGGTGGACGTTGTGTTGAGTGATTGTGAGTGGTCGGGTGGACATTGTGTTGAGTGATTGTGAGAGGATTGGTGCAGTCGTCGTGTTGGTGGGCACTCATGCGGGCAATCAGAGTGTTGAGTTGGCGGGCGGTTGGGCAGGCCGAGATTCAGGTAATTCCTAATTTTGAAATTTAATTTAAATGTTCCTTTTAATTTTTAATTTTAACTGTAATTTTTAATTTGTTATTTTAAATTTAAATTTTATTTTTAATTTAAAATTTAATTTATATGTCGGCCCCTCTGGCCAAGCCATGGGCATGCCAACGGCTTGGCCATAGGGCTGTCCCCCTGCAGCCAAGTCATAGTCCATATGACTATGACTTAAGAAATTTACTCCCTTATTTATTTTGTTTATAATAATAAAATATTTTACAGTTTTTGTGTGGGAGATTTTATGAATAGAGACCAACAATACATAATCGATGTTCCTTTACTACTGTTATTTTTATGTGTGCTTGTAAATGCACATTAATATTAGTAGATTATTAATAAATGAAAATTTTGGTTCTAAATACTTTGATTTAGTATGTTTAAACAATGTTTTCTTATCTTTGTTGGATTTGTGGTCATTTTATGAAAAATGACAGAACTAATAGAATTAAATCTAAATAAAATATGATAGAAATAGAATAGACTTAACATAATTAATTCTGTTAATTCTGTTCATGATTGGTATGTTAATTATGTTCATGGTTGGTATGTTATTTTCTTAACTCCATGCATTTTATGTTGTTTTCTCATCCAAATAGTAAATTAAATCTTAATTTTAAAACAAAACATTGCATATAATTGATTTTAGAAACTATGGTATGATCTATTGTGACAAATTTTTATAATGTAATATATATATGACACTTAACAAGTCCTCCCCATATGTCCATCTATAAAGGACATGAACATATATATGACTTTGTGACATCTATAAGAGTGAATATAGGGATGTTGTTCATTTTGTTTTGTTTATAATAATAAAATATTTTACAATTTTTGTGTGGGAAATGTTATGAATAGAGACCAACAATACTGAATCAATGTTCCTTTACTACTGTTATTTTTATGTGTGCTTATAAATGCACATTAATATTAGTAGATTATTAATAAATGAAAATTTTGATTTGAAATACTTTGAATTAGTATGTTTAAACAATGTTTTCTGATCTTTCTTGGATTTGTTGTCATTTTATGAAAAATGACAGAATTAACAAAATTAAATCTGAATTAAATATGACAAAAATAGAACAGAATTAACAAAATTAATTCTATTAATTTTGTTGATGATTGGTATGTTAATTTTGTTCATGATTGGTATGCTATTTTCTTAACTTCATGAATTTTATTTTGTTTTCTTATCCAAATAGTAAATTAAAGCTTTATTTTAAAACAAAACATTGCATATAATTGATTTTAGAAACTATGGTATGATCTACTATGAATTTTTTTATAGTGTAATATATATGAAACTTAACAAGTCCTCCCCATATGTCCATCTATAAAGGACATGCACCTATATATGACTTTGTGACATCTATAAGAATGGATATAGGAATGTATTAACATCCTAGTGTTACCATATTTGTTATCCTATTTATAAATAGTTCTAGGTAAATGAAACATAGTATAATTATTAAAATGGGTATATAAATATAAAGTTAATGAAGAAAGGTTATAATAAACACCATTTATTTTTATATAAGATTTTTTTTTAATATTTTTTGGAATTTCAGATAAATAAGAAATGATGTAAGTATTAAAGTTTTAAAATTTCAAACTAATTCAATATAAGGAAGGTTAATTTTCATCAATTTCATGACAATTAGGACTCACTCAATTACAGCTTCTTCAAAATATATATCCCATTAAAACTCATATTACTATGTTTACAATAGGTTAGGATGCACTTACATTTGAAATTATTGTCATGATTGCTCTCAATCAATGTGAATTTCCACCTTATAGGACTATATTTTATCTGGATTTCTAACTCCAACTAAGCCTCACAAATATTACATTTGCTCCATTTGCTCCACCTCATATTAATATAACTTAATATTGAAGACAATTTAGAAATTACTTGTTTATATGTTCAAATTATACACACAAACAATAAATTTATAAGCAATATGAATTTACCTAAAAATGTGAATTTGATATAAAGACATTAATAAATAATTTATAAACAATATGGATTTAGTTAATTTGATATAGACATTTAACAATCAAATATTAAGTTTTTAAATTTGATATAGAAATTTAGCAATCAAAAGAATAGAGTAAGCATTTCAGTGATTAGTTTGTTCCTGATCAGTTGGCGAGGAGCCGAATCTATTGTCTTTCACTCTGGTGTTAAAGTATTAGATTCAAATGCCTGCTTTTCTGTGCATAGATATTCTCTTATTAAAATTCGTTGTGAGTTGGCTGTGGGGGGGAAACCTTGTGGCCAAGTCGTGGGCATGCCCACAGCTTAGCCACATGGCTAGCTCCTTGCAACCAACTCACAATCATTTCAAATGTTTCATATTTTATTAAAAATTCATAAAATTTTCAAATTGTCCAACTTTTTATTTCAAACGTTTTGTATTTTATAAAAATTCCAAATTTTTAGGAATTCAATTTATAAATCCATTTTTACATATGTAATATTAGAGTATCATAAGTTTCTTACAAAGTTTAGCTTACATTGTTTCTTACAATGCCTTGTTTACCGTTAAATTATATTAACTCTTTTGTAAGTTATGTTGTTTTCAATCTTTGAAGTAATGTTGTTTTCAATCTTTTTGCAGCTAATGCTACAAAACATTGGTTGTAGGTTTTTGTTAAGCCCTAATATTGCCTCATTACCCCTTAATTGGGGCATATTAGATTAGTAATGTTATTTATTACCCCTTAATTGGGGCATATTAGATTAGTAATGTTATTTTATTTATGCCGGCTTTAAGCCATTAGTTGTAATTATACCTCCTAGTCTCCTATATATACCAAGGAGACATTTTCATTTTGAATCATCTTGTACTTGAACATTTAAGTGGGGTAAAAGGAGGTTGCCCCCTCGAAGAGGCTTATTATCTGAAATTATCTATTTTTCAAGGCATTGAGTACTTTTCCTGATGTTTTTCTATGCTATATTGATGTTTGGTTCTTAACATATGGTATCAAAGCTCAAGGTCTTGGGGTTTCGCTGCTACATCTGAGACACCGTGGAATTCTCGCTATAACATTTTTTATACAATGTTTCAGAAGGAACGGCTTGGAGGATATTTATTACACAGATCAAGGTACGTTGGGCTCAAAATTCAGCTCCTAAGGCCTTATATGTTTGGAGATACAGCCTGTAATATATAGGCTTCTGGAATCATCCTAAAATGTGTCTTTGTGGAATTTTCTCTATAAACCAATTTATGTAACGTTTCAGACCCTAAACTCTGGAGGCCATTTACAGAAATTAGTAATGTATCTGTGGTAAAAATTTCATCTTTTGGGTCATCTTAAATTTGCAGATACACCCTGTGTAAGATAGGGTATTTGAGTAGTCCTATTGGCTAGTCTCAAGAATGTGTTCCAACTAAAAAAATCATAACTTCTTCCTAGAGTATTCAAATTGTGTGGGACTGGTTGCATTGTATCGTGGACAGTCCATAGTATTTTGGGTGTGAGTTTCAGAATTTTATATCAATTATTTTGTGCAGGGCACACTATACAAGTGATATCTCCTAGAAAGGCCAAAAATTAGTAAGTTGTGGGGAAGTTACCATAAATTCCACTTGGCACATCCAATTTTGATCAACCCTGTGGCATTGAAGAGAAGAAATATCAGATAAATACATAAGAGAAAGTTTCATACCCAGAAGGGCCAAAAATTGGGAGATACAACAGAAGAAATATTGTCTAGCAGAACCACCTCAAAATCAAGGTTCAAAAGTGATACTTGGCCAACATGCCACCCAAAAAGGGAACTTCTACACCAAATA
>JASDQU010291435.1:0-11981 GCA_032191745.1 Picea mariana | reverse complement strand
CCAAGAAAAATAGGACAAAATACTAATGGATGCACCTTCATCTATCAACGTCTGAGGAACGTCCTGACCACAAAACTTTACTATAATCTAGAAAGGAATGTGAGATGGAAGACAAGGTCCAGTTAGCACACCCCAATCAAAACGGATGGCTTCATTAGTTGGAGGAGGTTCCATAGGAGAAGGAGGAATACCCCCCAGCATGGAAGAGTCTGTATCAATGAAAAAAATGTGGGCAGTATCAGGTTTACTCTCGAGTGAGAGAGTAGGATCAACTGATAATGACATCAAATCGACCACTTGGGTTTCATTCTCCAAGGGGAGAATGGGGTTGATGGGTGGAAACGAATCGAGCACTCAGGTTTCACTCTCCAACGGGAGAGTGGGATTGATTGAATATGAGATAGAATCAACCACTTGGGTTTTACTCTCTAACGGGGGAGTGGGATTGACTGAGGATGGGATCAGATCAACCACTTTGTCAACTGGTTCAACTAAGGACGTGACCAGATTGACTACATGATCAACCGGACTGGACAACGATGGAACCAGATTGATCATTCCATCAACTACAGGTGGGTTGAGAGAAAGCTTGCGATAAGTATCTGGAAGTTGAGGCGGTGAAACAATCATGTCTTCCAGTAATTTCGAGTCTTCGTCCATATGAGGGAAAAGGTGAGTTTGATGACTCCCTCTGCATAACCTACAAGGAAACTTGACTCTACTTGTCTTCTTCCCAAGGGTATTTTGATTAGTTGACGGGAGGTCATCAACATGTTGTTCATAGGCTGACGACATGGGTTGGCGAGGGTGTGGAGACCATGTTTATATAACCTTGGATAGACCAGGGAAATATTTAAGAATATGGCTACCCTTACAAAGCCTACAAGGGTACTTGGGATTATGGGTTGTTTGGGTGATCTTGACATTATCAACACTCCCAGCACGATTAACAATAACTGGTTTCTTTCCAACATGTCCGACAATGATTGGAAGTGTGGATCCTTGTTTATTTTTATTTTTCTTATTCTTTCTTTTCTTCTCCTTCTTATCCACTGAGTTACTAGATTTAGAGCTTTCACTCGACGAAGAAGATGAAATGGAAGGAGACCTTACAGGTGAAGAAGGTGAAGAAGATCTTACTGGTGAAGAAGGCGAAGGATCAAAATGAGGTTGATGTTCTTGGGGGAAGTACTTACAAATGAAGCACTAACTGTATTCGGGACTACTTGAGTGGCAAAACAACCATACCGGTAGTCTAATTGTGAGACCTGGAAGGCTCAAAGTGGAAATGTGAGGAGGACCAATGTTTCCGTAAGAAGGAAAAATAAAAGGTTCCCTTGGAGCAAGGGTTCCTTTATTGGTCGTTTCAGGAACTGATGCCATTAGATAAATATCCAACCTAGAGTCTACTAGGGAAAACAAACAACACATGCTAAAAATCTAGTGAGAAAGCAAGCAAACAAAACTTTCTCACAATGAACTCACTAGTTGGTGATGAAATCCAACTTCGCGGGATCAAAATAAGAAAGGGATGAGATAGAGCGGGTGGAAAAGTTACGTTGATGACCTGCTTAACAGACTTATGCCTTGGTGCAAGCTCCCACACATAATCGTGGGTATACTCTCTAAGGAGCCCAAGTGAGTTTGGCCAACATCGATTCCAGGTACCGTGAAGACTTGCCCCTCCATAGTCACCTTATGTAAATACCCTAAAGATATAGGACACTAAGGTTACCAATTACTATAGTGATTCCTGGGGAAACAATCGATAGTCTGATCCATGCGCAAGGGTAGGGTATCTAGCCCGAAATCAACTTGAAAGGCTTCCACTCATCATTGTGGGTATACCTTTCAAGAGACCCCCATAATACACACAATATCTACACCAATACCAACAAAGCAGGGTCAGTAACTCTGCCAGTCTCAATGTGACCTCGTGATTGACCCTTCTGTTAGAAGGGATTCCCAAGACAAAATGTAATAAGTGGATTTCACCGCTCCCTAACTCAAGATTCTATGTTTTTGCAGCTTTGGAAAGTTATCTTTCACACCTATTCCAAAGCCCTATGACTAATCTAATGTAGGTTTGCTACCAGAAAATATAAAAATGTCTAATCAATTTTTATAAGCACTTTATTTTATGGCTGTTGTTACTAAAGAGGAAAATGATGTGGACAATATGGTGTTTTGACCGACTCAAAAGTTATGCAAAGAGATGAAGATGTAATCTTTTCATTTAGATGAAATCTATGCTACGAGAAGGAGAAAAAATTTATCTTTCCATATGCACAATGTCCCAAAATTTTATTAAACTCATCAATATCAATATTTTCAAGAAATGAGCGAAATCATGCAATTTCACTACTTCAAATGCAAGGATGCCCCCAATCTAATGTAAAGCAATAAATTAAATATTTTTGTTTCAAAGACAGCTAAAATCAATAGCAAATTGACATGAAACAAAGTAACCCAAACAATTTTCTCTTTTAACACAAAGTATTCAATAAAAGAAAAAGACACTCATGACTTGAAAAAACAATGCTCTGTAATTAAAAGACACTCAAAGAAAGAGATCAAATCTTCCAAAAGCAAACAAAGAAAAGATGGCTAAAAATAGTTTCAAATCTATCAAGCAGACTGTAAACAGATCATAATCAAACCCAAAAATTCACCCCAAAACCAAATCCAAGGTTTGGGTAAGGAAAAAACCATCAAAAACAAAAAAATTCACAATTTTTGCGGGCTGTAGACTAACACAGTGCGGAAACCACTGATTTTCGCAGGCCAGAAATGGGTAGGGTGCGGAGTTTTCGCACTGGTCTAAATAGGTAGGGTGCAGAAATCCTTGGTCACCGCACTGTCCCCCAACGAAAGGTGTGGAAATCAAACAAAAATGGAAAAAATTAAAATTTTTGAAGGTTTTCCAGTGAATTTTAACAGTCAAAGAGTCAAGCTGGATCTCCCAGTGACTCAGAAAACAGAACCCAAGAAATCAAAGAAAGAAAGCAAGACAAACTAGGAAAACAATCTTTTTCCCTAGTATGGTCGCCAATTTTGTTATTGGATAAATCGATAAATGCAGACATAAACTAATCTCCCTAGATCCACCTAGGTCTAGAACAAAACAAGACTGGACATGATGCTTTCCCTAGGCTCTAATCATCGAATTTACTATCAAACAAAGGACGAGAGACATACTTTTAAGTGTCGCTTCCTTATGTCTTTGTTGTTCTTATTTTTCTCCGGTGCTCTTGTGATACTGATGCTGCAGTGAGACACAAATGAACCAAAGTGAAAGCAGTAAAGTATATTCAATGAAAACCTATGCATATGATCAAGGAATTATGCAATAAAATAAAGATAATTCTATGGGAAAGAAGCATGCCACTGTATTATATTAATAATAGGAAGAGAGATTACAACTAGATGCCTTGATGTCGTAAGGTTCCTTCCAATGATTCCTTGCTTCCCACACACTTCTTGCTCCAAGGATTCTAATACCATGGATTTGATAGCTACTCACAATCTATCTTGACAAAGCAAAGCTCAAAGCCAACATAAATTTCCCAAGCTCAATCCAACTCCAATCAAGCTCCAAAACCAACTAACTTTCTCCATGAGAGCTCCTCTCCTTTTATAATCTAAAGAGGATAAGGTGAGGAGGTTAGGATGATCCCACTAAATCATGAAAGCGGGTAAGATCCAAACCATTTGGAGGCCACCTCACCATAGAAGCTTCTCCTTCTAGAAGCATCGATAAAATGCTCGTTTTTCCCCACGTACGGAGGCCGTGGCACCATAGATATAGTGTAGCTTGTAGAAACTCCGCACCCTAGCTATAGAGAAAGGTGTGAAAATCAGGAATTTTCTCACCCTACATATATAGAAGCCTGTGGAAATCCTCCAAAATAGGGTTTTTACAGAGGAAAACACAACTTCTTCTCTCAGGAAAAGTTCTTCTCCCTTCTTTCTTTAGGAATTTAGGCTACTGACCCCTCTGAAGGAAACATATAGGTTTACATCATTAACAGTCATAGGGATGATGAAAATAATGTGTAACACATGCACAAGTAGGTGAGGTCTTGATTAACTTCAGTCGGTAAGTTGTAGTAAGGGTGAGTAGGAGGAAGAGGTAGAGAGAATAATGTAGAGGTCTTCTATGGACATTCGATCTTCCAATAGCCTAAGGAGGAACAACTCAGAAAATAATATCCTCTTGGATTCAAAGTTTCAGAAAAGGTTGGAGAACGTTACAACATAACTGCAATCAAACCTACATTACAATACGGCCATAACAATCCATGTGGATCTTTCAATCATGGAAACTCCAACATTAGAGGTAAACAAGATGGAAAAGAAGCTGACATAGATTAAACCATAAGTTTCAAATCCTGTTACATAGCCAAAAAACTAGAAGCTTCATCAAAAGTTTACAATATGGGAGCCTAGCACAACCATTGACCCATAACAAGATACTAAAACTACCTATATATACTCAGAAATGATACAACCAAAGCTTTGAGTCGGCAAGCTCCCTGTCAGACTGAACATGGATGCATTCTTCTGTCAGACGCGAGATTTTTTCAGACGTAATTGTGTTTTAGTAGGAACTTGCAAAAGAACCAATTTGTTGACAACTCGGCTTGGCTTTCCATTTATGTGGTGAGATGAGGTTTCAACCACCTCTCTCACTTCCATTAACTGCTTTCATCGGGATTAGGACGAGGCTTGAACTCTCATAGAGATGTCATGCGTTGCTAGCGGTTCTTCGAGTCAACCCAACACCTTGAAACCATAATAATCTCACTCTGTGACTAACACGGGCGTCTTCATCCTTTGGAGCAGATCACGTGAGCCCCACATCTTTTCCTGCATGCGACCTTGGGCCATGACCCAACTCTTATCTCCAAAGGAGCTTCGAGATTTCGCCTTTCGGGGGTTTTCACATCGCACGACTACAATTCCCCGATACCCAATTTACAAAATCACCTTGCTCAGATCAATGATACATCACCACTTTGGGACTTTGGACTTCACGAGGTCGAGCTCCACCCCTTTTTAATTCCCCGAATCATGATTTCACAAATCCTCTTATCTATTGCCATGTGCCCCGCTTAAGATCTACGGTTCATGCTTGCTTCGGTTCTAGGGACTTCTAACTTTTTCTCTGGCACTATACTTTGTGAAATTTTGAAATTCTGAATTTTCGTGAGCCACTGATTTGAACTGCACATAGGGGATCTCCACCGTCACAAAACTGAGCCCGCCTGTTTGTATGTTAAGCCTGCAATGAGTTGCTCTACATGCTGCGCTCGGACACTTCCTGTGAAGAGCATGAACTTGGACGACATGCTGCCCTTGAAAACTATATGTGATAACATTTGGCTCCACAGGGGATTGCATGCTCCTTACAAGCTGCCAAGAACAAGTAGTTCCAGTCGCCTTCTACATTGGGTTATGGAGACATGCTCAAAAAACATCCTACTGAGGATTAAAGGCTGACAAACACACGATCCTAAAAGCGAAAGAAAAATATATGGGTTCCAGGAGGAGATTATTTATGTACATTCCTAGACTAGTTTGTTTTTACAAAGAACTAGGTGAAAGCAAACTTCCACCATAGCCATTCAAGAAAATCCCTAGTTGCAAGCTTGTTTACTCTATCATTGATCAAATAAAAACAATGCAACTGTGACAACAAAATGATTACGCTTTTCAGTTCTCCTCCTAGTGCTGAAGTCAGGATAAAGCTGAGAAAATCCAAGACATGAAGGAAATGAAACTCCATGTACTCCCTTACAGGTTCATAGAGAAAATGAAAAAATCCACTGGGTTGGTGACATAAAACATGCTCTCTCTTACAGCTGCTCACACATGGCTGAATGTCTCTGGCAAGAATGGGTGAGTGAACGGCTGATGTAGGCTGAATGATTGTTGAGTCTCCATTTTGACACTTCTAATGCCCTTTATTACCTTCTATCTGAGCCTATTTTACCTATTCCATGTGTATCTAATTGACTGTTTCCTCCATGATACACTCGATGACCTTGTTCACGTGCATAAGATGTAACTTATGATTAAAGCATGTTTTGTTTAGTTTTATTGAATTAATTCGATTAAATTCTTGATTATGTATGATCTTAATCACTTTGACTCTTAAGCAGCATGATCTGGTAGCCAATCTATTCCGGTACTAGACTGTGTTAATCCGGGACTAGAAATAATTCAAAATTTTGGAAAGCTTCTAGAGGCAAATCGGGCATATGGGTTTTGTGAAGAATGATGTTTTCATAGGGAAACGTGTGTCATAATTCACCTAGATCACACGTGTGGACCTCCAGCTTAGGCGGAATGATTCTGCCAAAATTATAAAAAAAACTCAAACTGTCAACTTGCGCCTCGATTTTCATGCATATGGTATCAGATCTAGAAATTCTAAAACATGGGTTTTGTCCAGAATATAACAAATTGAGTAATAAGTGGGACTTTGTTCAAAATTAGAATTTTTTTGGGAGATATGGGTGGGGGACTAACTCGAATCTACTCAAATTGTTAAAAAACACAGATTTTTGGGATTTATCCTAAAATTGTAAAAATTGTTTTCTTAGTTTGGGGATTCAGTTTCATCCATTCCTACATGGATTTTATGTATAAATAAGACCTCATAGGTTTGAATAGAAAGGAATTATCATGATGTAAGAATGGTTCTTAAAGGAGAATTGTTATGATGTAGAATGGATTTATGAAAAAACTCTTTTTGTAAACCTACTTGTTGGAGATTAATGCAAGATTGAATTCAATTATTTTGTCTCTCTTAGAAGTTAACATCTGGTGATCTAAAAACTTCCATGTTGGCATCGGCAAGGGCCACTGATCCATCTTGGTAAGCTTATTGTAAATTGTTAGTATAGATTTTCATTTCATGTATTTGTTATTTTGATTTCATGATATTTTGTTTGATTTCACTATTCGAATTTGTTGCAAAGTGTGGTAATGCAAGAACAATTGGATCTCCATATTTCACCATACATGAGCTTTAATGGAGCATCCCACTTGTTAGTTTAGTTGCTCCATGAGATAGATCTTAAGTTCATCTTTTCATTTCATGAGCCTCGAATGAACAGATTTGTCACCTAAGAAAGAACATTTCGATTCACTGTTTGCTTGAGAAGTTTTGTTATCATTTTTCCCTTCTAAGTTTGGAGTTGTATTGTTGAGCTGTGCCTAGATTTTATTGCTAGTTGTTGTTAAGAGTAGAAGCTACAGATAACTAATTCAAAGTCCATCTTTCCACTTCATGAGCTTGTAAATGGGCAAGGCATTATCTGTGCAAAATCTTTTGAGTGCATGATTGCAAGTTTTGCTTTCTAATTTCTGAATTGTGTGAAGAGTGTTATCTTTGAAAACATAGTGTTTTGTTATTGTTGGTTTTCTTATCTAAGATATACTAAACAAACATAGGAGCCTATCTGTTATCGGCACATATAGTGCATCAACTCTACTAATTACGAATCTCGGTTGATAATTTATGTTTGGTAATATATGATGCAAATAATTTCACCAACACTGATCCTAGGTGATGATTGCTTATTTGCAGGCTCTGGGCAGGATATGAACTACACATTTGGTTCTCCCTCTTCTTCTTCATGACTCTCCCAAGGATCAGAATCATAATAATCATAAACATGAACCGTGGGAAAGCTCTGTTCTTTGTCTTTTGTAGGCATATAATGGTGGGTTTCCACACAATGTTTTTCCTCAATGTATAAAGGAAAAGTCTTTGTGGTATGCTCTTGGAAATCCTCAAAATATGAAACATATGATTCCATGTATATAGCCATAGGATCATGAATTGTGTGACAGAATCCTAGTTGCTTTAGAAGACCAGGCTGCTCCTCTGTAAATTCCTCTCTGCTTGCAAATAAAAAACCTCCATGTTCCTTCAAAAACAACTATCGATGATCAGCATCTGCAGTCTCTTTTCCTTGTTGTTGTTCCAACTCTAATTTATAATCATTATCTTCTTTCTCAAAATCTGAAACATGATGACAATATTCTTCCTTAGGCACATGCAATTTTTCAAGATATGCTTGCATATGAACCCCCTTTCTAGCCCTGATGTTCTCTTCGACTTCTTCAACATATTCAAACATGTGTCTTAACGATGAAGATTGCCTCTCTCTCAGGAGAAGGACCAACTCTAGATGCTAAGCCATGACATAGTACATCATGGCAACAGTCTCTATGGGTCTGATATCCATAGGCATACTATGATAAACATTACAAAACCTCCTGTTGAAGACAACCAAGTCTTCCTCTTCCCCTCTCCTCAAGGAATTAAACTCAAACCAGTATTGATCAAGGGACTTGTTCTCACCCCAACACTTTAAAAATGCATGGCATAGCTTGGTCCAGGAGCCGATAGAACCGACTTCCAGACATCTAAACCACACAACAACATGTCCAAACAAAGAGTGTGATAACAACCTCATGGTAACATCATCATGAACAATCTCAAATTGGTCAACAAAGTTCTCAAAGGCCCCCAAGTGCCTCTTGGTTGTAACATGGTCTTCTCCAGAAAATCAAGGAAGATACTCAAAGGAATCAAGAGGATAAGGGTTAAGGCGATATGGCAGCCTCAGAGGTTTAAACAAATTATTTTTTATTTTAATTTGAAAAGCAGTGGGCTAATCATGAGGATTAACAAGCTGATGGCAAGGCTCAGCAGGAATAATGGAGGGTAACATGATTTAAGAAGACTGTGAATTATTTTCAACCTCCTCAGGGATACAAGGATGATCAATTTCAAGAGGATATGCAATACAAATATCACTTTTATGAATAGGCAGAGGTGAAGACACGAGATCAGTATCTACAACACAAGAAGAGGGCATGGTTTCTTCTTCCAAGGATGGATAAATAAAGGAAGGCCTATTATCATCTGAATAGACAAAGCAGAGGATAATCCTTTTTATATGTGAATGGAAAGAGAGAAATGAGTTGATAAACAAGAAAAATATTTCATGAATAAAGCTCATAAACTGATACTTGGTCTTCCCCTTCGGTATGGTCATCTTTCTCTCAACATGATCCTCCCCAGTGGAGTCTTTGATTGTGGAGTTGCTAGGTGCAAACTACAATCTTTAATGGTTTTGATATCTAATGCACCTTCAAAATCAAAATCTCTTTGTCGTTCTATCCCAGGGAAATGTCTTCAATTCGTTCCCTGACAACGGATTGCATCGAAGTCACCTTTGGATTGCACTAGCACTAGAAGTCACCTTTGGATTGCATCGAAGGTAAGCCCAGTACCCATCAATTTATATGTCACAATGAATAAATTTAAAGGGGGTTGAATCGGTGCAAACTCAAGATAATATCGTTCTAACTTAGAAAATTGGACCAACATACACAGGTAGGTGAAGTCTTGATTAACTTCAGTCAGTAAGTTGTAGTAAGGGTGAGTAGGAGGAAGAAATAGAGAGAAGAATGTAGAGGTCTGCTATGGACATCCAATCTTCCAGTAGCTTGAGGAACAACTCAAAAAATAAGATCCTCTTGGATTCAAAGTTTCAGAAAAGGATGGATAACGTTACAATAGAACTGCAATCAAACCTGCATTACAATACATCCATAACAATCCATGTGAATCTTTCAATCATGGAAACTCCAACATTAGAGGTAAACAAGACGGAAAAGAAGCTGACTTAGATTAAACCAGAAGTCTCAAATCCTGTTACATAACCAGAAAACCAAAAGATTCATCAAAAGATTACAATACGGGAGCCTATCTCAACCATCGACCCATAAAAAAATACTAAAACTACCTATATATACTCAGAAATGTTGCAACCAAAGCTTTGAGTTGGCAAGCTCCCTGTCAGATTGAACGTGCACGCATTCTTCTATCATACGCGAGCTTCTGTCAGACACAATCATGTTTCAGTAGGAACTTGCAGAAGAACCGACTTGCTGACAGTCTGGACTAGATTTCCATATATGTGGTGAGACAAGGTTTCAACCACCTCTCTCACTTCCATTAACTACTTTCATCGGGATCAGGACGAGGCTTGAACACTCAGGGAGATGTCATGCGCTGCTAGTGGTTCTTCGAGTCAAACCAGCACCTTGAAACCACGATAATCTCACTCTGTGACTAACACGGGCATCTTCATCCTTTGGCACAACTCATGTGAGACCCACATATTTTCCTGCATGCGACCTCGAGCCATGACCCAATGCTTATCTCCACAGGCGCTTCAGGATTTCGCCTGTTGGGGGTTTTCACATATCATGACTACAATTTCCCGATACCCAATTCACGAAATCACCTTGCTCAGATCAATGATACACCACTGCTTCAGGACTTCAAACTTTGTGAGGTCGAGATCTGCCTCTTGTTAATTCCCCGAATTGAAATTTCGTGAATCCTCTTATCTGCTGCCAAGTGCTCCGCTTAAGATCTACGACTCATGCTCGCTTCGGATCTAGGAACTTATGAATTTTTATCTGGTGCTATACTTCGTACAATTTTGAAATTTTGAATTTCCATGAGCCACTGATCTGAACTGCCCATAGGGGATCTCCATCGTTGCAAAACTGAGCCCGCTTGTTTGTATTTTAAGCCTGAAATGAGCTTCTCTGCATGCTGCGCTTGGACGCTTCCTGTGCAGAGCACAAAATTGGACGACCTACTGCCGTTGACAATTATATGTGATAACAGGTGCCTACATGTGTTGTTGCATTGGTGCTATGGTGAGGGGATTGGTGTCTCCAATAGTTTATTTCCTGCAAATATTGTTACAGTGGGTTGGTGCATACAGACATTTATAAAGACAAGTTTTATGGTTTTCTCCCGATTGAGTTTCCATGTTAAACTCTGTGCATTGTCATATTTGATTGTTGTTTCTCAACTAATGAATGGTTAGATGAAGTAAAAAGTATCATATATCACTCTCAGTATAAGCATAATTTCAACAATCAGTATCAAAGCAAGTTCCTTCATAAAAAATTTAACCACTGGAAGGAAGATCTTGAGAAAATATGGATTGTAAGGAAGGTCTCCCAATAAACGTATCTCCTTTGTTCGATGGAACAGACTATGCATCATAGAGTATAAGAATGAAGATATATTTGAAGGCCCTTGGGTTTGGTATTTGGGAATCAATAACAACATATTATATAGATGAAGCTGGGAAGAAGTCAAGTGAAAACAATGCAAAAGAAATAGATGTCATCTCAAGTGGCCTATCATATTCTGAGACTATCAAGGTAATGAAGTGTAGATTAGATAAACATATTTGGGACAAGCTACAAAACATTTATGAAGAGAGATCTGGTGAAAAAAGATATGATGATTGTTCTAGTTGTGAATCAAAGACATAAGAAGCACAATTTTTGAGAAAGATAAAAGGTGGACTTTGAAAATATAAAGGTAAGCTATCCTTCAAATGATTTAATTGTGGTATAAAAGTACATTTTGCTGCTAAGTGCCCATATGAAAAAAGGGAAGATATTTATGACAAGAATAATCTCTCTCCATAACCATGAAAAAAAATCATGTTGATGAAGAAAATGAAGATAATCAGAAAGAAAATCCAAATTAAGAAGAAGAAGATCTTGAATCAGAACTTGTTAGTTCCCTAGAAGAAATAGAAATGCTTAGAAAAGATAATATAAAGCAGAAGGAGCAATTGCAGAAACATGAAAACAAGGATCATGATCTTGAAGAAATAGAGAAGATAATTATCAACCTGAAGATTCAACTAGAAGAAGAAGTGAAAAGTCAACTCAAAGAAAAGGAAGAAACTTGTGAGAAGTTAGACTCTAAAGTTGTATCATTAAAGGAGGAATTGAAGAAGTCAAATGCTCAGTTGAAGTTTGAAAAGAGCATTGAAACTTTAAATGAGATCCTCAGTTTCCAAAGGTCACCATTTATCAGGACTCGTCTTGGCTACGGAGAAAAACAAAAGACCCTC
>JASDQU010291434.1:0-12516 GCA_032191745.1 Picea mariana | reverse complement strand
TCTTCCCAAGGAACTTAGGATAAAAACATATTCTTCTGAACAACTTTTGGAATAATAATAAATTATTATTTTCTTAGACTTAAGTCCCTAGACTTAGTCCCTCTTTCCAACCTCTCAACCCCCTCTCCCTTACCTATCCTAGTGGAGTATAGGTCCCCATTCTCTTTTATCATGGTCGGTCTACATGCAACGATGTTTTTATATTGATAATATGAATATTTACATGTACAAAATAGGCTCTTGGCCTTTAACACCTAGGGTCTCCGGCCTACTAACCCATACTCCTACCAGCTTATAATTTCTCAACTCACCAGTCTACAAAACATGTTTACAATTCATAAAAAAATCGGGGCTCGTCCTTGGGGTATTACAATCCCCGCCCCTTAATTTTTCATTGTCCTCAGTGCAACTTATTTACACAACATCAACAAGATTTTTCAAAATCTTCAAAAAGATGCGGGTATTCTACCCACATAGCATCCTCATGGTCCCATGTCACGTCCTCAGGACTGTACCAGGTCCACTGGACCTTTACAATCCCTATGGCTCAATTCCAAAGTTGTTTTCTCTTTCGATCCAATATGCGCACCAGATGCACTTGCAATATGCCTTCTTGCTCCACTTGAATCAAATTCCAATCAATAACATGATTAGCATCAGGTATATATTTCTTAAGCAATGAAACATGAAACACACTATGTATAGTCATGGATGTAGACAATGCAAGAATACACGCAACTGGTCCAATCCTTTCTAGGATTTCAAATGGCCCACAATTTCTAGCTACCAACTTGGAACAGTTTCCCAACTTCAAGGAACTTTTGTTGGATTTCACTTTCAAGAAAACATGATCACCCACTTCGAATTCCCCGTGGGTTTTTTTCTTATCAACATAAATTTTCTGCCTGTCTTGGGTAGCCTTCAAATTCTGTTTAACTTTTAGCATTTTCTATTGCATTTCCTTGAGAAAATATGGCCCAACTACTGCCCTATCAGCTGGGTTGTCCCAACTTATTGGCATGTTTCACTTTCTGCCATAAAATGCTTCAAATAGGCTCATCTTCAGTGATGCTTGATACCCATTGTTGTAGAAAAATTATACCAAGTGTAGGTAGTCTTCCCATTTAGATGGTTTGTCCATCACATACATACTTAGCATGTATTATATCACTTGGTTCACCCTCTCTGTTTTCCCATCAGACTTGGGATGATAAGCAGTGTTGAAGTTTAGATTCATTCCGAACCCCTTGAATAACCCCTTCCAAAACTTAGAGGTAAATTTCAGGTCTCTGTCAGATACAATTGTCTTGGGAATATTGTGCAATCGTGCTACTTTCCTCGTATAGATATTGGCAACATTAGCTGCCTTGTGAGCGGTCTTCAATGGTATAAAATGGGCAGATTTCATAAGGTTATCCACTACCACCATGATGGATTCATTTTGCTTATTTGTTCTAGGTAATCCTGTGATGTATTCTGCAATTTCCTTCTTCATACCTGGTCCAAAAGTAATGGCTCTTGACTGCTGCCACTGTTTTCTAATATCCAGGGTGCTCAAGATAAGGCACATTATGCATTTCCTTCAAGATCATAATTCTTAATTCCTGGGAATTAGGTACATAAATTATGTTTTTGCACAGGAGTGTTCCATCAGCTTCTAATTTATAATCTTCCACTTTCTGTAGCATCTTACCTTGTTGTATATTTGCTACCAATTCCACGTACTACAAATATGCATTTGTAGTTTCCAAATTTTTTCCTTTAATATCAGTTTGATACATGCTAATGGTCATAGCGTGTAGTTCATGCACTCTTATGCTGAGTGCATTGACCACTTTGTTCTCCTTTCCTTTGATATTCTTGATATCAAAATCATACTCACAAAGGAATTCCAACCATCTACTCTGCCTAGAATTCAAGGTTGGATGATCAAACAAATACTTCAAACCGTTATGGTCTGTGCTCAGTTCAAAACTCTTTCCCATGAGGTAATGTCTCCATTTCTTCAGAGCGTGTACAATGGACGCCAACTCCAAATTATGAGTTGCATAGTTCTTTTCATGATCCTTCAACTTTCTGGATTCATAACATACCACATACCTATTTTGACTGAGGATTCCACCTAGTCCTTCTTTGCATGCATCTATACACACTACAAAATCTTCATTTGGATCTCAAATCCTCAGGATAGGGGCACTGGTTAACAACTGCTTCAATTGTTGGAAGCTTCTCTCACATTCTTCTGTCCATTGAAATTTATTCTCCTTCCTTTGCAAGGAAGTGATGAGGTGAGCTATCCTTGAGAACCCTCTGATGAATCTTCTGTAATAGCCAGCTAGACCCATAAAGGATATGACTTCTGTCACATTCCTCGGTGTTGCCCATTCTCTGATGGCTTCTACCTTCTTAGGATCCACAACTATCCCATGTTTTGAAATGATATGTCCCAAATAATGGATTTTCTTTTGATAGAATGAGCACTTGAAATACACCAGGATGTCAACCAAAAAGACTATGACAAACTTGTCCAGGTATTCTTTGAATACACCATTCATTAAACACATGAAAACAATGGGTGCATTTGATAACCCAAATGGAACCACTGTGAATTCATAATGACCATACCTTGTTTTGAAGGCAGTCTTCCTGATGTCTTCATCCTTTATCCTTACCTGGTGATATCTTGACCTGAGGTCTATGTTTGAAAATATCTTGGCATCCTTCAATTGATCAAAGAGATCATCGATCCTTGGCAAAGGATACTAGTTCTTAATGGTCAATTTGTTCAACTGTCTGAAATCGATGCACAACCTCAATGTTCCATATTTCTTCTTCATGAATAGGACTAGGGCACCTCAGGGTGACACACTTGGGCATATATACCCCTTATTCAAAAGTTTTTCAAGCTGTAATTGCAGTTCTTTCAGCTTTGGTGTACTCATTCTGTAAGGATTTTTCGACACTGGAGCTACTCCAGGCATCAGGTTTATAGAGAAATCAATAGTCTTGGTACCTCCTGGAATACATCTTCAAATTATTTTAATACTACATGGTCTTCAATATTTGACACCTTATCCTTGGGTGCTTCATCCATATGAGATGCAAATATTTGGCAACCTTTCCTGTAGCACTTCTTCAGCTACATTGTTGAGATTTATTTGACAACAAATGCTCCGGGAATTCCTTGGATTGTTCTCAGATTTCCTTCCTCATCCAGGCAAGTGAATTCCTTGTTACGACAGTCTAAGATGGCATGGTGTTGGTCCAACCAATCCATCCCAATTAGACAGTCATAGGAACCTAAAGGTAAGATGTTCAATTCAGCCCTTGTGCTCAGTCCATTCAATTCCATTGGACATGACTTAACCAACTCAACAACCTTTCTCTTGGCTCTTGTAGCCAACTACACTAACCAATATTTTCCATGCTTTTCTCTTGGAAAATGCAAACTTTACACCATTCTAGGATATATATAACTATGAATCAATTAAAATAGTAATGGTTTTGTTGTTAATCATACCTTCCACTTCAATCATATGTGACTGATATTCTGCTTGCTTGTTGTCAAGGGCTTCATAGATCCTTGGTACACTTCTTCCCATGTCCTCCACTATTTCTGCCTGTTGAACATTGTGGACAACTCTCACCTTGTCATTTCTGTAGGGGAAATATTTCTACCTATGATTTCCTTTACAACCCCAACATTCCATAGGTGGCTATCTTGGTATTTTCCCACCTATTTCATCCTTCCTAGGCTCTCTAAAACCTAGTTTTCCTTGAGGAATGTTTCTAAAAGAGGATGGTTTAGTTCCCTTCTTCCTCTAATCCATATTGAATCTCTTCTTGTCTTCCCAAGCCTTTCAAAAAGTAGGCTTTTCTCCTTGATGCTTATATAAACATTTTTCTCTTCTTATGGTTTCTTCCATAGTTTTAGGATCATCATACTGGATATTGTCACCGATGGAAGATGGAAGTATCATCCTTGATGAAGGGTACATACTTCAATGGACATGCCGCCCAACTTGTGTTCGAAGAAATCTTTCATTTTTCTGTCATAGTATCTCTTAGTCAAGTATTTATTTTCAAAATACTTCTTGAATTCCTCCCAAGTAACATTTTTCTCTTTAATGTGTTGCACCTGCACAAGTTGATCCCTCCACATGGATGTCTTTCCTTTCGGTTGATACATTGCAATTCTTCCTTCTACATGAGAGGAATAATTTTGTAGTTGGAAATATTTCCTCATGCCAAGAAGCCATGTCTCAACATCTTCCTCCTACTTGTGCTCTCCATCAAATGTAGGTGGATTAATCTTGTTCATTTCTCCCTTTAGTTCATCCACTCCATGTCTCTCATTCTTTCTGGTAGGACATGGGCTTGAACTACTATGTGCCTTCCTCTTGGAGTGTCATTGAGAGTGATGACGGTGTCTGCCAACACTCCTTGATTTCCTCTTCTCATCAGGGGACCTGCGGCTTCCTGATTTATTGGAGTCACTCTCCTTATCCAATTTCCTTTCTATCCTTTCGAGGCTCCGCATCAACTTTAGGTTGAATTATCCTTGTTGGTCCCTAGCTTTCATGATCTTTCTGTTATCTTCTCGGTGAGTCTGGACATCTTTCTGCAATCTTCCAATGATTTTCATCATGTTTCCCTCCTTATCTATCTCTTTTCCATGCCCATTGGAGTTCAATCCTTCAAATCCCAAATGGACATCCATTCCTCGAGCTTCATTCTCTGAGATGGAAGCATTTTGTGCCTCCTCCATTTCTCTATACTATGCGGCAATTCGTTTTGGTTCTGACAATCGTTGACTCTACAAACATAATGTGCAGTCAACCGAAATTTGTCAGGCCATCATTCCTTAACAAATTCCACAGTATTCATAATCTATCTGATTCAAGAAAGCATTTATATTTCATTCTCTGTGATCCTTGATCAATCAAGAATCCCCGCAGATGTTTTTCTTTCTGAGTTCTGCTCTGTTCTGCAATAATTTTTCGGGCACTAGCCCCTTTCTCTTCGTCCCCAACCCACATGACCACGGTTGTGACTAAGTGATAGATCGATAGGCGCTTACTTGGAACTTCAGGCCTACGGCTTCATAAGTTTTCATAGCACATCTAAATAGTCTCTCGGAGTTTCGAACTAACGAACTCACGAAGTAGGAAGGATTGACAATTCACCACTACTCGACATCTAGTGGTTGATACCCACTGAGGGACTTTAGGCATCTGATCTTCAGAGCTTTAGAGCTTTAGAGATTCAGAGCTTCATTGCTTCAGAATTTTTTGCGTCGGCACACCCCACTTCTCCTTAACCATTAGTCTCCGAACACTTCCTTGCCACCCTTGGTGACGTCATTACGTCTCGTCACCTTTGCATTACCAAACGTTTGAAAGTTCTTCCTTTCATTTCCTTATGAAACAACTTGTGCCATGCATTTACTGGAACCATCAGGGCCCCACCACCCATACTCGAGAGGAGGTCCACATGAAAAAACATTAGAATGGACACGTGGTCCACTCATACAAGTGACACATGTCACCTTCTCATTGACATTTCAATATTTGGCAAGTCCGAAATCCACTGACATGTGGCACACATCCCATGTGTCCATGTCATTCCTGATGACATCATCATGCCTTGTTACTTCATAAATTCGGGTTTCAGAAGTTTTTACGCCTATTTCCTTCCAGTCTCCTGAATTCCAAATTTATGGACTTCTTTACCTCTGGGTCCACATAGTATAGTTATCACCACTAGGGTGGTGGAACATGGCATGAATAGGAAGATCCATGTCACCCCTAGTGACATCATCCTTCCCATTACATCTTCTCTTTTTCTTCGGAACTTCGGGTTTCAGAAGTTTATGCACCAACACACCCTACTTCTCCTGAATTTCAAAGTTATGATTTGTCGTGAGATCTACGGCTCACAACCACTTGTGTGTAGATCCAACAGTTCTAATCCTCTTTTCACCCCATGCATTACCTTATTATTTGGCTTGATCTAATGGTAAAGATTCCAGGTTAACCTTTCTTCACTTTCTCCAGATCTGTCGGTTGTTAAGGATTCCCCTTTTTCTGAACCGATCCTATGGCCAACATTACTCTATGGCCCAATACCATGTTTGTCATGGTTTTATAATACCACCACACCTGCTGAGCTTTGCAACATGGCCAAGGTAACCTATTGGCACTTAGGAATGTTCTGAGGTTCGAAATTGGTTCCTCTGGACACAATTTCCACTTGAAACTTGGTTCTCATGACCACTTATCCGACCCATCTAGGCTAAGTGTTGAAACCTTGGCTCTGATACCAATTTGTAGTGTACCTTAGCCATCAAACACCACTGCTGGGAAATGCCACCCAAACACCTTGTCTTCAACATAATAGCTCTGATACCAATTTGTAGCATACTTCGACCATCAACAGGCCAGGCAATGCCACCACGGAACATACATATATGTATAACATACATAACCAATGAATTTAAAACAAATAATACAGAGTTACTGTTATCATACAAAGTCAAATGGAATTAACAATAATTCCTACATGCAACGGAACAAATGCTAACATTCAAGAATCATAGACATGCATAATATATATAATTAATTATAGAAATGATACTTATCTTTTAACTGGAGTAAACCACCAACTACGTGCAAACCTTCCAAGAACCTCCCAGCGTTAGACCACACTGCTCATAACTCTTAGCATTAGATCACCCCTGAGCTGGGACTAAACTCCACCGGGCAAGGGATTCCTAGGCTAGGCAAGGTCAATAGGAAAGTCACACAATTTAAGAGGAAGGATTCTCTCCCAGGAGCCACTTATGTCCACTTCTCACAGACTCTCATTCCCCACATGCATGTCCCACCCCAGGAGTATACACCTTCACTGTCACATGGTCCATTGGCTACTCCACTTCCCTTGCCTTGGGCTTCAACAATAGGCCAGGCCAGAATTCTCAGAGCTCTATAGCAGCTACGAGACTCCTTCTAGGAGAACTCACCTCCTCAACACACCCTCTCAATTACAGAGAGTTTCTCATAGGCCTAACAACCTGCTTCTTTGACCATAATAAATAATTTGGGTAAGGCAAGGGATGAATCAGTAAATTACAGAGGTGCAAAATGGTCACATGTTTAGCAATGGCGGAAATGGATGGTAGTAGGCTTGCTCAGTGCGTGAATGAAATTGTGAGGAGATGCGGGCAGACTGGTCTACATAGCCCAAAATGATTAAAGTGTGAGCCAAACTCTAGGCCTAAACGCCCCCCCCTGTGTGAGCGAGCTTCACCCAAGTGCATGCGTGAGTTCCTGATAGAGTGAGTGGGTGTATGAGAGTGCCTGCATCCCCCCTTGCAGCAACAAGAATTACACCTTAAGTCTGCATGTGCCTGAGCCAACAACTATCGATCAGGAAGCATGTTCCTTTTCCTTTTGGAAGTCACCTATCCTTCCCAAGGAACTTAGGATAAAAACATATCCTTCTAAACAACTTTTGGAATAATAATAAATTATTATTTTCTTGGACTTAATCCCCTAGACTTAGCCCCTCTTTCCAGCCTCTCAACCCCCTCTTTCCAACCTCTCAGGCCCCTCTCCTTTACCCAGCTTAGTGGAGTATAGTCCCCCATTCTCTTTTATCGTGGTCGGTCTACACACATTGATGTTTTTATATTAATAATATGAATATTTACATGTACAAAATAGGCTCCTGGCCTTTAAAACCTAGGCTCTCCGACCTACTAAAACATAAGACTACCTGCTTATAATTGCTCAGCTCACCAGCCTACAAAACATTTTTACAATTCATAAAACAACTGGGGCTTGTCTTTGGGGTATTATAGGTGCTCATCTCCTATGACCAGAGATCAAAGAAAATTTGTCATCTTGAAGAAAAAGGGTGGAAATGTTTCATTTGGAGATGAATCATCTACCAAAATACTTGGAAAAGGAACTATAAAGGTTGGAAGTGAAAATGTAAAAGAAGGAAAAGTCCTATTGGTTGAAGAT
The DNA here is from genome assembly GCA_032191745.1 of Picea mariana. Classification (NCBI taxonomy): domain Eukaryota; kingdom Viridiplantae; phylum Streptophyta; class Pinopsida; order Pinales; family Pinaceae; genus Picea; species Picea mariana. The sequence continues at coordinate 4,489 of JASDQU010291434.1, read as the reverse complement.
CTGAAGCATAATATCCTCAGTGTCAACAAAATATGTGATCAAGGATACACTCTTACGTTTGAATCCCAAAAATGTAAAATTAGAGAAAATAACTCAGGAAGATTGGTTGCAATTGCAACAAGAAGACCAAACAACATATACATCCTAGACATGAATAAGAGAGAGAAGACATAAGCCACACAAAAGGATTCCAAGGAAGAAAAATTCCCAAAGACCAAAAATAAGGATGAAGTATTATTGAGTGCCACGTGTTCAGGGGGAGAAACCCGATAGAAGAAGGTCACCTTATGCCATTGAACTCAGGGGGAGCAGCCCCACCCTTTTCCATTGATTTCAAAGGGGGAGATAAATTGGTGTCATGATGACAGGGGGAGCATGAGTGTTTCCATCAATGAAAAAGGGGGAGATTGTTGGAAGGTTGTTTGTTGTCATTGATGTCAACCCTAGTCATTGGTTGTAGTCATTAATGTCAACCCTGTCCATTGGATTTTGGACCCAACAGTTGATCGAAGTAGATAAACATGAAGGAAATTACACATGACGGTACAAAACCCATGGATGGATAGTATAAGTCATGTCATTTTTGGTGGTATTTGGCACGTCACATGGATCCTCACGATTGAGGAGAAATGAATTTTTGAAGATGACAATGCAAATTGAATCAGAAACTACATGTCGACCCTAATGTTAAAAGGAAGTGACATAAAGGGTATAAATACATCTCATTATACATTCATTTTTTAACACACACAAGTTTGTTAATGAACAAGGAGATATAAGTCGAATTTCAGAGGAAATTTGAAGTAAAGAAGGCCGAATTTCAAGGGAGGATGAAGTCTTTTGGTGATGTAATCTAAGGTATGTTATTTACAGGCCATCTTACCATTTTCACTATAAATTTGTTTCTAGAATGATTCAAATGGTGAAATTTGTATGATATTGAGAATACATATCTAGGTACCTGTGGTAAAAATTTCAGCTCTTATTCACTATAATTTTGGAGATACACTCTGTGGAAGATAAGGTTTTTGACTAGTCCTGAAGCTAGTCATAAATAGGTGTTCAAGGTAACAAAATCATAAATTATTCATAGAGAATCGAAATGAAGTGAGACCAATTGCATTGGAAATATTACGGTCTTTAGTTTCCCATGTACGAATTTCAAAATCTTATGTTAAATATTGAGCGCGGGACATTCTTTACAAGTTTGCTCTCATGAATAAACTAGAATTGAATAAGGTTTACCATTTTCTCTATAACTACTTTTCTTTGAGGATTCAAGGAGTGAAAATTGGAGGAGTTTCAAAGATTACATTGAGTAATATTATCTAAAGTATCAGAGTATTCCAATAAGTGAAGAATTGCAGAAGTTGAAGAAGTCTCAGGAAGCATTATCAGGTTCTATGTGATGGTTGGTTGATGGTGATAATTTAATGTAAAGTTTTATTATCTCTCATATATTCTTGGGTATAAGGAAGGGGAAAGGATGGAGAGGTCAACCCTCTCTTGATATTGGAGGATTGTATCTTCCTTTTGGAGGTTTAACCCTCCCTTTATATTTGGAAGTTGTAGCTACCTTTGGAAGTCATTGCTTCCCTTGAACAATAACTATTGATTATTTCTCATATATTGTCCATGATGTATTGTGGTGTATTAGTGTAACTCTTCTACTATTGTTCATTTCTCATTAGATATAATAGAATATATAATTTGGTTGAAGTATAAGTTGAAAAAGTTTTTAAGTTGTACTTGATACGGATTCACCCCCCTCTCAGTATCATCACTTTGATACCACTTGTTCTATTCCTTGTTAACTAAAACAAAATATTAAAATAAAAGTAGATGGAATATAGTTTTAAAAAGCAAATAAATAGAGAAATACAAAAGGAAATATAGCTATAGAAAGAAATAAACTAAAGTGGATTTTTAAAATAATAGTAGTAAGCAAACCTTTACTGATATTTAGAACTAGATGTAATGTTCACTTGCCTCTTCGAGGGGGAAACCTCCAACATGGGAAAATATCCAAATACAACAATTTTCATCTAGAATCCAATTACATAGTGTCTACTACTATATATAGTTTCCAATTGACCAAAACCCCAACCACAGAGTTAACCTCCATTGATGAGGCATCAACCACTGACTAGTGGACCTTCTTTAATGAGACCACTTACATTTATTTATTTCACACTCTAATACCCCATGGGACCTCATTTGATAAATATGGCCCTAAATACATTAAGTAACAACCTATTTCACTGACTAGGTGAGTTAGGGTGGGACCCTAACATAAACCTTCTTCCAAATTCATTTCCTCTAACACACAAAAACTTGCCTTAACAAATAATTGTACCCAATTGCACCATGAGATTTCCCAAAAAATCAAAATCCCTGTATCAACTTGTCCTCCCCTTGCATTAAACTTTCCAATAAAGTAGGGGGATATACTTTCCCTTTCTTTCTCCCACAAAGAGAAGGGGACATTTGCTAGAATGTGACTAGCAATTTTTTCCCATGCAATTAACAAATTGTGTGTGTGTGTGTGTGTGTGTGTGTGTGTGTGTGTGTGTCATAGTTGTGAACTTATTATGATATTAAAAGGATTCACTTATCAATTACAGGGAAATTGTTGTCTCACCCAAAATTTAAGATTAATTATTTTTCAATACATGCCTTTAATCAAAACATTAAATTGATATATTCAATTAGGATATAGAGTTGTAGAAAGAAATAAAAATTAAAATGAAGGGGTATGATACTATGGGGATTAATTTCAATGGAACTTTCCAACTAAGGTTAGGGCTTGTGGGAAAAACTCCCTTGGCCTAAGAAAAATGATGACTGTATTTCCCTATTAGCTATTTCAAATTTATATGTTTTACCTCCACCTTGATAGTTATGATGTCTCCCACAAATATTGCTTTTCCTTGATTTGTTCTATGGTGATGTGGGAGGATATATAATTCATTCTTATTCTAAGAGGCAATGACCTAAAGATTATGGATTTATAATTCTAGATAGATATTTATGGTGCAAGCAACTGAAAACTCAATCTTTTGTTTGGGGGACAAAGTTGAGCTAAAATATGATTTTTACAAAATGAATGGTATGATTTGTCATTTTAATAGAGCATGGTTGGATCTTGCAAAGCTCCACAAGTGGGTCTCTCACACTTGGAAACACCTTCTCAAGGAAGAGGCTTACAATTACCTTTACACATGATGATTTTTCATTATGGAACTTGATTTAGGAGAGGATAGAGATGTTATTTTCATAATAGGACTTTGGTACATGAACAAATTTGGGCTTTTCAGGAAACCCTTGTTCCCCTCCTTCGACCCCTCCATGAAGGCACTATTATTTAAACCTATCTAGGTTTGGTGTCCAAACCTTCCCATTTTAGGGTTCATATTTGCTCAAATCCATAGTTGGAAACATCCTCGATAAGTATTTTTTGGGTTAAAGGAGAAAAAAGTAATATATTTTAAATAAATTGAATAGAGTGAAATATTTTAAATATGATGATTGAAACCATGTTTAATGTTTCCAACTACATTTTTGGTCATAGAATGTTTGAACATCATCCATTGATGGTTCATCACACATATACTAGGTTTATTCGGTTGAGAGGTTTACCTACATCTGGATACATTCGATTGGGAAATTGACCAACACACCACACCAATTAGTTGAGTAGTTGATATGCATGTTGGTCAGATAGTCGACCAAGAGTCAAACATAATCAGGTAGTGGATCAACCATCTCAAAAATCAAATACGAGTTGGATGTGTAGGTGTTCAGGTCAATCATCCTTATCGAGACGATTCGACATAGAATATTTGGCGGAGTCAACTCTAACAACCAATGGTTACATGTGGAAAAGATCTTTGGGATTCTATGGAAGTAGGTTATATATTGAGACTATAAAAGAAGATACCTTGGCTCATTATAAAACAAGTGACAAGATATTGTGAAATAGATCATGCAGATCAATATGTGCAACATGCATTGTGATGTTTTGATCATAATGCACTTTTCTTAAGTGATGTAATGATGTCTCTAGACACCACCTGTATATTCAAAAGTTGTATGTCTCTTTGATTATCTACAGTAATGTGTTCTCTATTTCATGTCATATTCCACCATATTCCCCAACATGGTATCAAAGCCAGGTTTAAAACCGTGACCTATTGTCTGCAAATCTTGTTGAGTCATAGTTGTTGTGTGATTGACTCTGGGCTAATGGTTTGTTGATTGGAACTTATTGAAACAAACTAGTATGTTTAGATATCGAATATGGATTCAAAGATCAATCTTGTTGTTTGGAACAAATCAAATTATGTATTATGGATACTGTTGGTCACTATAATTGCTTAATTAATTTCAAACAACCAAGTGAAACATAAATTATCAACCCAGGGAAGTCTTTTGTTTCAAAGATAGTTGCGCACTATATATGCTCAATTCCAAAAGCACTTAGTGTTGT
>JASDQU010291430.1:0-14398 GCA_032191745.1 Picea mariana | reverse complement strand
AATTTCTTCGATATTCAATATCTCAGATTTGTACCCATATAAAGATGAGGAAACAGGGGTAGGAAATGAGCAGCCAGTGATCTAGTGGAAAAATCAGATGCCAGTTGTAGATAAGCCGTAGATGGAGCACATACTGGACAAAAGAGTGAGCAAGAAGACCAGGCAAAAGAAATACTTTGAGTATCTGGTCAAATGGAAAGGCCATCCAGTTGAAGATGCCAGTTGGGAGAACGAAGCAGAGATATAGAAGCATGGACAGACCGTGCATGAACTCGTGGATAGGATCCCATGAAAATTTTCAAGCCAGGGAGTATGATGCAGGAGCATCGCCAACATCAAGCGAGCCAACGCAGAGACACCGGACAGCTAGACAAGCCTAGCTGCAGATTTTGAATTTCTCTTGAATTTGATGCGCGAACATAAATGTGGCAATTTAATGAAGCACACTTGTATAATGTAAACAGACCTTGAGCGATTTGCTCTCGTCCTTAGTAGGTAGAAGGCATTTATGGTAGTTTAATGTAAAGTAGATAGAATTAAATTCTAGATTAGATAGTATTAGAGTGCAAGAGGGAAATAGGATATAGACACTCTCATTGTGTATTGTAGCATGATGGAAGAGAAGCAACATTGTTGAAGAGTGAGCATATAAGAGAATCAGAGAGCTGTGTAAGAACACCCATGTACAGATATTTGGATTAATAGAAAGACACTGATTCAAATTCATGGTTTTGTGTTTGTTCTCTGTGTATTGATGTTGAATGATATGCTCATGAATGTTTTCTTCCTGTTATACAATTTCTTTATATGTTGTGTATATGATTTTATGTTTGAGTTTGAAGTTTTAAAGGAAGTAGGAATGAGTTTCAATTGTTTCTCTATCTGAACAAGAGTTCCTGCAAGGAGTGCAGTTGAATAGTCCACAAGGAGTACATTGACAAAGGGTTGAGATAGGGTAGCTTTTGTTCTCGTTCATTCAAAAGTGCAATTAGGCATAGGAGCCATGCAAGGAGTGCGCAGGTCAAGTGAAGTATCAGGGTTGTGAACTTGAGTGGAAGTTTTGAGAGACTACTGCTATAGGTGTGTGCAGGGTCAAAGAAAATTCAACACTTGGAAGTGTCTGAAGGTTGCCGCAAGGAGTGTACGCAAGAGTCTTCTCTATGACTCGAAGTTGAAGACAGTTCAGAAGGATCTGAAATCTTCAAAAGGTCGTTGAAGGCAAGATAAGAGGCCAAGTACTTTGAAGATTGTAAGAAGCATCATAAGTTTTCACTGCAGAAGGATGAGTTCCATGGAGAGAAGCATCTTAGTTAGTTGTGCAGAGATTCTCAGAGGAAGAGAACAGATGGTTGGAATTCTCTGAGGGAATCCGCGAATTTCTGTGAGCTGTCAGATATGACGGAAAAGCAAGGGAGTTACCGCGAGTATTCCTAAGGGTTCAAAGCTTAGGAGGGGCAGGACCGTATATCCGAGCCATAAGGGCCGTCGAATTTACACACGGGTACTTGTATCGGGGTTTTGTAGGTGAAAGTCCCGTAAACTTGGCAACGAGAATCACAAAATCACGAAACGTGATATCCTGAAAGAAAAAGCGAAAGAGATTTCGTGGGGACACAGAGGAGTCTGCAATGGATAGGTGGCACGCCATTTTGGAGTTTCGTGGGCTGAAGTCCTGAACTCATTACATCAGGATTCGTGATACCATGAATTCCGAAGTCCCAATAGGGTTGAGGTAGCATTGAAAGGTCAACTCACACGTGTATCGGAGTTTTGACAAATCAGGATTCGAGAGTCGTAGAGACAAGTTGTTCAACATTGCGATTGCCGAAATCACAATAGGGAAAATCCTGAAAAGGAAAAAGAAAAAGGTCAGCGTTGACTGATTGTTGGGTTTCGGGGATTCAAGAGACCAATGCTTGACTATTGGATTCGTGAAAGCACGAAGTCTGATCTCCTAAGTGCAAAGAGCTGATCCCACGAGAGGTTGATTTGGGTGTAGATTTCCTGATAGGGAAATAGAAGAGCGTCAGAGTTCTTTGGGCCGTGGTAAGGAAAGATCATGTGTTGAAGTGGACCTTCGAACCTGCGGGTTGTGTTGGGAGCGTGCGTCGACATCAAGTGGCAATGAAAGTATCAAGGCCATTATGATGTAAAATTAAAAATAATTTCTCTTGGAACTCCTAATTTACAAGTACATTAAATCTAGATTTTAAAACATTTTTTATAAAATTGAACTTCATAAGTTGTTAACTCATAAAAAATAAAAATAAAAGGGAACTAGGAATTTTCATTTCCAAGATATTCAATCATAAAAAAAACTTGATAAATCAAAGTAAATAATTTAAGTTTATAAATGTGATAGACGCTCAATGTTAATCATCATCATGAAAATCAATAGGGTTTTAATAAGCGAAGAAATAAAATATCATCACTTTATTATTGATGTTATCATATTATTAAATTAACTTTGATGATGTTGATATCTATGGTTTTCTAAGACCAACAAGATCTATTGGACAAATAAGAGTAATTAAGCACATGAGTGTTGGGCCATTGTGAGTTGAGTTAGTTGGGAAAGTGAATCTTTAGACAATGACCAAAGAACCATCCTTCTTGGACTATGATGGAGTGTTTCCACATGACTATGTCCATGGTTCCCACAGGTAGTAATTAATTGTCTGTCCCATCTCCTTTTAACTTATTTCAATTTTTCAATAAATATTAATGCTAAGTTTTTTGAATGACAATTTATCAACAAAATTTTTAATGCTAAAATTTCATAACTAACATTAAAGAAAGAACGCAACCATATTTTTAATGCTAATTTTTCATAATAACAAACTTATAAAGTAATTAAGGAAAGCGAGCCTCGTTATTTTTAATGCTAAGTTTTAGTAACAACAAAGTATCAAATTTTAAAGAAAGCTTTTAATACTAAGTTTTCATAATGTTTATTAACCACCAAATGATAAATTTATTCGTGACTGATTAATCTGATAATATATTCTTCCATGATTTGTTGTCCTTTTTGGTACACCACTAAGCCACCTTGAAACGTCACTTAGATGGAACGGATATGAATGCAGAGTAGAGTGGTATATTTTCCACTGATTAATCCGCTGATATATTCTTCCATGATTTGTGGTGATAAAACAACTCTCCTTTTCGGTACATCACTAAGCCACCTGGAAACGTCACTTAGATGAGAAATGTGAGATTAAATTTCCTCCAATTTTTTTGAAACATTGGTGTTAAGTTAAGGTGTCAAAATACTCGTCGGTAAAGACTAGGAGTGCCCGGAAAAAAATCTATTGTTTCGTCAACCTTGGATTCTGATACTCATCCTTCAACTAACAGTGGGGCACTTAGAGCAATGAAGGCCTTGGCATGGGAAAAATAATGTTAATTCTATCTCTAAACCTTAGAGGGACTGGAGGCGCCCTAAAATCCACCTTTGTCCGACATGTATTGGATAGAACATGTCCCAATATTGTTTTTCTATAGGAACTTTGGTGCTGGCACAAAAAGAAAGATCCTTCATGCATGCATTTCGTCCGACCTGGGTTAGTTGTGATGTAAATTCGGTTGGTATTTCTAGTGGAATGTTGGCTACGTGGGATCCAAACATTTTCAATCTTGTTCTGTATCTCACTTGTGGTGGACTTTAATTGACAGGATTTTGTATTGCTAGCAAAAGGGAGATTTTCTTGCTTAATATCTATGGTCCATGTTTGGAGAGGAGAAGGTTTTCGAACCTTGTGGTAGATTTTGCACTGTTATCAGTTAAAAACTTAGTTATTGCAGGGGATCTGAACTTAACCTTATCATTGGGTGAGATATGGGGTGGCTCTACCTTAGTGGGGCCCTTGGACGGTTTTTTTAAAGCTCTCTTCCAAAATAAAAAAACTCATTGATATCGAGCCGGGAAAGGTGGTTCCAACTTGGAGGAATGGGCACTCTAGTAATGATTCTATTGTGAAAAGGTTGGACATGTTTCTCATTTCAGAAGAGCTTCTTACGAGTGTTGGTATTTACAGATCATGGGTGAAATACCCATTTGTATCAAATCATGCTCTGGTGTTACTACAGTTGGAAATTTCACCACTGTTCAAGGCATACCCTTTTAAATTAAATTCCCAGTGGATGTTGGATTAGGATTTCATTGACATGGTTCAAAATATCTGGACAAATCAAAAATACAGTTGCAAGAGTGGCAAACAAAGAAGGTTGGTTTGAAAAATCAAAGAACTGAAGTTAAAAACAAAGCAATGGGCAAAGATTCACAATAATAAGGAAAAAACACATGTGATACAGTTGGAGGAAGAAATAAAGGTCACTCTCCAAAAATTTCTGGGTGGTTCGAGAATCATAGAGGAGGAAAGATATAAAAAAAATCTCGAACAAAAAAGAAACAGGTATTTAAAGGAAAAGGAAGAACTATGGAGACAACGGAGTAGGGCTATCTAGATCCAAAGTGGTGATCAAAACACCAAATTTTTTCATAACTTCGCCAATTACAGGAGGAATCCTAATTTTTTCTCGAAGATTAGAGATGATACATGGATTTTTCACATTGGACAGGAGGATTTAAAAGATGAGGCAGTGAAATATTTTAAAAAAAATTCAAAGCACAGGATCTTCCATTGACTTGTGACCAAGTAAAAGTGGTGAGTCTTTATTCCATATTTGTAAGTGAATTTGAAGTCGAGGCCCTTTATAGTTTGATACTCTTGGGGGAACTTAAATAGTTTTTATCTTTGTTCAAACTTAAGAAGAGTCCAAGGGCCGATGGCTAGACGATTGAATTTTTTATATAGTTCTTTGATATGGTTGGGGGGATCTCTTAGAAATGGTGGAAGAATCGAGATTGAAAGGTATTACATCTGGAGGACTCAATTCAACTTGTTTAGATTTAATCCCAAAAGTTAATAAGCCTCTCACTTTTGTGAATTGTAGGCCTATCTCCTTATGCAACCCGTGTTACAAAGATTATATCAAACCGGATAAAGCCTATCCTATCCAGATCACTCTTAGAAGAGTAGCTAGGGTTTTTGAAAGGTTGAGAGATCCAAGATGCTATTGGGATGGTACATGAATGCCTCCATAGTATAAAAAAAAGGAATTTAAACTCCCTATTTCTAAAGTTGGATCTATAGAAGACCTATGATTGTATAAATTTGGACCTTTTAAGGATGATTTTAATCCAAATTGGTTTGGGTATAAGGATGACCAATTGGATTATGAGTTGTGTTGTTTCCTCGTCCTTCGTTGTTTTATTAAATGGAGAGTCCACTGAATTCTTCAAAAGTTGTAGAGGGCTCTGCCAAGGGTGCCCTTTATCACATCTCTTATTTATTTTGGTAATGGAAGGACTAAGCCTTCTACTAAAACAAGGTCAGAGTGACAAAAAGCCGACTAGTATAAAAGTCTCCATAACTATTAAAATACTTCATATTTTGTTCGTAGATGATGTCATTATTATGTCAAATGCTACAATGAATGAATGGTGGGAGATCTATAAGATTATTAAACTATTTTTCTTGGCTTCGGGTCTTAAGGTAAATGGGACAAAATCTTTTGTACTTCAAGAGGGACTGTCGGCACTGGATTTAGCTCCTTACATAACTCTTTTTCCCTTTCATTTTTCTGATCTCTCAACTGGTTTTAAATATCCTGGCTATCACTTAAAAACTGGGCTGCAACGATTTGAATATTGGAACTGGATGTTGAAGAAAGTGGGAAAAAAGATAGGAAATTGGTGCTAAAGGTGGGTATCTTTGGGAGGGTGTTTTACTTTATTGAATTTTTTTTTAGAAAGCTAGGATGTTTATTGGATGTCACTGGCAGCCATCCCCTTTACTGTGTTAAATAACTTGAGAAAAATTATGTTCAATTTTTTTTGGAAGGGTAACAATGAGTCAAACCACTATCATCTCTGCAAGTGGGAACTTCTCACAATTCCAAAAAAATATGGTGGATGGGGTTTGCGAAATATCTTCAATTTAATAAGGCCTTGGTTTCAAATTCTCTTTGGCGATTTTTAATGCGTGATGGTATTTGACATAAAGTGATTATTAACAAGTATATTCCCCACACTACTGTTAAAAAATGGCTTAGATCTCCTACTTTCCACCAGAATACGGCGTCTAGAATCTGGAAAGATCTCCTGAAATCAGTTCACTTGATTACACATTGGTTAAGTTGGTCGTCGGGTTCTGGTCATCTCATTGCTCTTGGCAGAGATAGGATATTAGGGATGGGTGACAAGTCTTTCCTCTCCTTAAATATTATGTCTAAATAAAAAAAGTGCAATATCACCTCTCTCTCGCAGGCTAGGAGGCTTACTGACCATCACTCCTCCTCATCCTTTTGGATCTTCAGTACATATTTAGGCCTTTTAGAAGTTTTAGAAGTAGAATGGAACCAGTTTCGGAGGGCTCTTATCCATTCTGGTTCCTACCTCTAAGATTTATAAGATGAACTTTTGTGGATTGATGGCGATAATTCAGGATCCCTCACTATAAAGAATAGATATTTGGCCTTATTATCAACTCAGGGTTTCTCGAAAGTTAGAGGGTGGAGATAAGCACTATGGAAATGGGCCCTGCGACTGAAAATCAAAGTTTTTATCTAGCTTGTAGCAGAGAATAAAAAATTAACATGGGAAAATCTACAAACTAGAGGTTGGGAAGGACCTAGTCATTGTCATCTTTGTTATCAAGATACTGAAAACATCAGTCGTCTCTTCATTCACTGCTCCTTCACTAAATTGGTTTGGGACGGATTGGTCATGATTTAGAGTTTCAAAAATTGTTGGATTGGGAACACCTTGTCCGACTGTTTCAAAAACTAGGAGAAGGAAAAGTATGTCCCTTCATTGATTGTTGCCCACATTTGTTGGTTTATATTGTTAGAGAGGAAATCAACAATTTTCGAGGAGACTAAGCCATCTATCCACACAATGATTTATAAAACCTTGGTCCTTCAAAAAAGACAGTTGACAACTCAAAAGTCTACCCCTTTGTGAGGTATTATGATTCCTACACAAAGGAATACTACCATAGCATGGTTTGATGGAGTTGCTCAGCTAGATGAAAATCAGTGTGGGGATGGTGGAGTCATAAAAACCCCAGACTTAACAGTCTATAGATGGGTTTTTAATTGTGGGGGAGGTACAAATACTACAAGTGAGCTATTGGGAGTATGGGCAACTCTCATATTGGCTTCACATTTGTCTTTTCATAGACTCCAAGTTCTCGGCGATTCAAAAGTGGTGAATGATTGGCTATCCGAAAGAGGAAGACTTTAGTCAAGTACAATTGAGGGATGGAAATCTAGAATAAAGGATTTAATTAAATCCTTCCATGATATCAGTTTTGAGCACATCTACAGGGAATTTAATGTGGAAGTTGATCACCTTTCAAAGATGGCATTAAGGGAACCAGAAGGCAAAATCAAATTTTACCAATTGATTAATGGGATTGAAGGTCCCAAGCGACATCTTAGTCTTTACTAATTCTAGTGTTGTTTTAGATATCTTGATACTTCTCTATAGTCTATTTATGAGTATATCATAGACAATTCTATCACTCAGATGTTACAAATTTTGTTTTTATGATGATCTCTTCCAGATCCTTTTGGTCTTTTTGCATGTGAATGGAATATTGTATAAAGGGATTGGTGTATAGCTTCCTTGCCTCTCATTTTTGGGACAGCCTGTCTCTTGTATCAATCCTAGTCATGGACTTTGAAGATGTACACAAAATATATTTACTAATATAATTGAGCAAATTTTCTATTGGAAAAAAGTTAAGGTGTCAATTAACAGATGTGAATGCGGAGAGTAGACTGGCATTAATATGGTTCAACTATTTGCGCAGGATATTAATTTTCTTACAAAATAATTGATCAGTTAATTTACTATTAATATTATGATAATGACCCTGGATGGGGTGACACGTTGCACAACACATCCACCTGGTATGGCACCCAACCTTAGCTTAAATGCGGCAGGCCGCTCCCCATCTATTCAGCATTAACGATGGGAGTAGGCCATTACAACAGACCTCTGGGTGAGCGACTTATCCCTCACGGGAAAGGGACGACACTGCAATAATTTAGTATGGTAGAGTTATTGTGAGGACAGGAGCAGCCATCCCACAAGATTGTGAAAGCGAAGAGGCATGGTCACATTCAGCTCATTCTTGCTCTGCAATTTTCTGCTGACTGTGAGCTCTAGTGTGTTTTTCTTTGCATCCTTCAGAATTATCTGAGCCCTGGTGAGTTTGATACCCACTCCTACTCCACAATGCCCAGGGAGCGAGACAAGCCTCATCAGGGGTCAGCTTGGTACACCCACATTGCTCAACGCCAGAGGAGACAACATATGGAAAGAGCACTCTTGTTGGGAAACTCCATTCTTTGTTAGAGAGCAAGGGTTTCCCATCTCACACTCCATGCTCCTGCAATTGAGTCTGCAATGGAGGAGCACGCTCAGACCTCACAAGCATTGGATAATTGGCAACCCACAGGCATTACACAAGAAGAAAATCCTCCAACTGCACCTAAAACTCTAGCTGGAAGTAGCATGAGGGGGAGGCTTGAGGAGGATTTCCCAACCTATTACATTGAGGAAATACAATACACGGAAGACACTCAGGTAAGAGACAACACAAGGGAGAGGCTCTGTGAGGATTTCCCAACGTGTTATGTTGAGGAAGTGCCTTACATGGATGTGGTCTCGCAGGGGACCTGCGTGGTAACGATGCACCATACAGACAAAGAAACCATGGAAAAATATGAGGCCAGCGCAAAAGCAGGGACGATTATTCTAGGCGAGGCAGACACAAAGGGAATGCATTCACGATCTGGTGCCCAGTCACCATTCCTCCATGCGGCACACCTGGATCTAGTGTTTGAACTTCGAGGACAAATGGTAGACCAGGAGCACAGAGCCCTCCTAATGGGACATCGTTTGGATATGCTTCTAGACGCTTACTACATTGCCTCGACGAATTTGAAATGCCCAACGTGTGCCCAGTCGTTTGTCATTCAGGCCAAAGTAGCATGGCAGGAGGACGAGGGCAACAGGCCACCGGGTATTTGATCATGTCATTTTTAGTCTGGTTTTTTTCTTTCACTTCCAGCCATGCTGGGGCTCCTTTTTACTTTTAATCTTGTTGGTCAGAGTCAAGACGATGTATGGCCATCTTTCCTGGTTTCCTTCGGGCAAGACAGATGGCGAAACAATATTTTGGTTTTTTTTCCAGAAGAAACATACGTGCCCCAAATTGTGTTGGTTTCCAGTAAAATGGTGACACATTTGGTGGCTGCAGCACCATTGTATCTCTTTGTATCTTTTGTTAATATAATATAGCAGGTAATACCCTTTTTTACTTAAAAAAAAATATATTATGATAATGAAATTTAATAAAAGAATTTATACTCTCACTTTGTAGTGTAATAACATTTATGAAGAGGTTCAATATTATAAATATTCAGTTATGGATTTTAATCAATAAAACATGGTTTCGAGAATAATTCAATATTTAGGTATGGATTTCAATCATCTAAACATAGTTTCGCCAGTAATATTATTGGCTATTAAAAAGTTTGTTTTATGAGTTTGAAAATCAGTCATTTTTTTTAGTTACTCAAATAAAAAAACATATTTTTTATAATGTGGTTATCATTTTCATTTTTACTACTATGTAGTTGGCTTCAAATAAGTTTTTTTTAATTTTAAAAATTAATTTTCATAATTTAGTTATCAATTTTATTGTAAAATTTAAAATATAGAAGAGGTTAAAATTAAAAAAAAAGAATTTTCATAATTTAGTTATTATTGTTATTGTAAAATTTAAAATACAAAAGAGGAGAACATCATTTCCTTTCAACATGTCTTGCACTTAATAATATAAGATATAATTTTTCCAAGTTTTATAACTCAATTACTCTTCGGGGGCTCTTTACTAAAACCATAATGACCATGATCCCTTCATTTCCACCATATTTAAATATTGAAATGACATTATAAAGAATATTTAGTATGGTTCATTTTATTTTTCAAAAGATCTTATTAGTCTTACACAAGGATAAACCAAAATATCATCATCATAATTTTATATCATTATTTGATTAAAGTAACTTTTATTATTGATGATGATGATATATGTTGTCACCTAAGACCATCGTCCATGACACAAATAAAAACAATTAGACTAAAATATTCTTCAGAATATTGCCTCTATATTTGAAGATAGAGGAAATTAAAACACTAAGGTCATTATGGTTTTTGTAAGCTAGGTGGTCCTAAAGAGTGATTACGTTATAAAACTAGGTAAATTTATGTCTTATTCGAAGTCTCTGGAGAGATGTTGCAAGCCCATACTTTACAACCATATAAAATAACTGAGATAAATAAAGTGTTGATTTATTTTTTTATTTTTTTTTAATCTTAGCCCTAGAGGTCAACATTTCTATGTTTGTTTTCAAGACCATATGATTTGTAAACTGCGATGTATATTCCACTAGAACGGTTTGTAACAACAAATCTTGCAATATTATGAAATCTTGTATTATGTAGTTTATTACCTTAGATCACAAATTTATTATTACTAGCTTAGTGCTCAAATTTATGAAAATAATTGAAATAACAAAATGAAAGAACAAGCAAATGAACACACCATCCACACAAATGAACAAAAGATGTATCTTGGGAAACCCGGTATGAGAGAAAACCCAACTAGAAGGTGAGGATTATGCTCCTCTATCTTTTCTTTAGTAATGAAAATGCAAATACAAATAAAGGGGTACTCACTATGGAGTTGTCTTTGACATTGTTGCTTGAATGGATACAACAAAATATTCCTCCTCCTTTTTAATTCTCTCAAATCCCACTCCTAGATTCTCTGCTCAATTTTGGAACAAGTACAATGCTAAAAGAATAGAACCGCCTCTCCTCCTAGCAGCCCAATATTTAACATACTCTGGTACTTGTCTAGGGTTAGGGTTTTTGCATGCCTCGACCCTCAATTAGTGTTAGGATTTTGGACCTTCTAGAATCTTCTTGAAAGTCCACACATGACTAGCCCCACATGTGAGTAATGGGGTCTAATTGGCATCCACTTGGTACCATGGTGGTCAACAAGGTAGGTCAATCTGTGATAGGCATAACTTCTCCATATAAACTCTGACTGAGGTTATTTTCACATCGTTGGAAATATTTCGGTGTGTAGAACGACGTCAAGGGGTTGATAGCTATTCTCGCAAAGTTTTGACCGTGAAAAGAGTCATTTTTTGCCTCAAAATAGCTCTGGAAGGTTTTGAACCCCAAATCTCCAAACTAGAGCTTGCCACTAAGATGGACCCTACAATCCAATTCCTCCAATTTCTCCACCCAAAAGGTACCAAGATGGATGAAAAAATATATAATGATCTATTCTAGATTGAACCTCCCCATTTAGGGAGGATTTTGTTCTCCAAAATATTTTACTGAATGAGGTGAGGAAATATTTCCTCGACCTTCTCCTTGAAGTACCATCTTTCCTTGCCTTGAAGTTGTCCTTTCAACCTGATCTGCCAAAGTTCATATTGCCCCTATCTGGTAGTTTTAGACTTCTTCTACAAAATTATGTCTTATACCAACTTTTCCTTTTTTATAGTTAATTTCTCTATGGTAGGTAGGACCTGCTTGTTATTTTCCTGATCCAATAAGGAAGGCTCATAGAGTTTCATATTTTCCACATTCACTACTGAGTAAATCTTTATATGGGGGTAGAATAAGTTTATAGGAATTATCACACACCTTCTCCAATACCTCAAAAGGACCATATTGCAAAGCCTTGGTCTTATTACTAGAACCATATAGCCTCTCTTTGTTTAGCTACAATCAAACTATGTCTCCCACCTTGATTGTTTTCTCAGTTTTGTGTTGATCATGTCAGACCTTGTACCTTTCTTATAATTTCTTCAATATCTAATGTACCTGCAAATGGATCTACGTAATCTTTTCTGTAACATCCCCATTTCTAATCCCCGTGAATTATAGTGTAATTGTATAATGTGAATTAGGCTGGTGAGATGATGTGTTCGGGCAAAGGGTCCATATTAATTTAATGTGACCAGGGGATGAATTGCATACTATGAACATTGAAATAATTAATAAAAGTAATAATCATTGGTTGTGATACAAAAGAGATGAAGAACGATGGGGGGCTATGATTCCACAAGAGAGAGGGGTCCAAGGGGGAATTATTAATGGGTATTAATCCGACCCACATTCCTAAAATTATTATATTTTTGTATAACCTTCTATTTATTGATTGAGTGTATGAGAAGCCAATCATTTAAACTCATGTAAGAGGGTGGGTGAGCGTGGTCACATCCCATATTTATTGGAGAGCATGGGATAAAGTACAATCATCCTTGAGAAGAGTGTGAGTCAAGCAAGCAAGGAAGAAGAGGAAATTCGTATGTAGAATAGGGACAAGTTTTTACATGGATATTTTGGGCAGCAAAGGGGGAGCATAGGAATAGGAAGAGGACCAACCATGTTATAATTGAAGGAAACCATTTTTTGGTCATGTTTTTATGCTGAGAAATAGGCATGTGTGCCTGTAAATCGAGATGTAAGCATGTGGTGCGATCTCCTATTGAGGAAATATCTCAGAGCCTTGTGAAGGCGGCTATGAGGAAACGTGAAGCAGTTGAAAGTTCTTGGATCCCAACTAAGGAATTCCCAGCCAAATGAGTGCACTAGGAACCCTGATAAATGAATGATATAGCCCGAGGGACTGTGAATAGTAAAGGGGGTACATTCCTTGGGTAGTGCAGGTTGTGGGGAAAAGAGACGAAGATGGAGGTTTGGAACTACTATGAGAATAGAACATGGGTTTGGGGATGCTCTATGTGGGGAATGGATAGCCAGTGGGACAGATCTTCTTGTGCACTCATAGCCTCATCTTGAGGGTGGCTTGCTGATGAGAGGAAATGATTAGAAGTTCATATAACTGGGAGGTTCATCCTTCGTTTGCAGCAAGTTGGTTAATCATTAACCGATAAGTGTTTATTTTGTGTTATTTATGATTATTCCATTGTGTAAATGATTTATATGAATGTTGTGTGTTTGTTGTTGGCTTGAACAATTGCATTCATGTTTAATATATGAATTTAGATGCAATTAGAGAAGTGGTACAAGTCAAATGATCAGATTTGTGTGTGATTTGTAGATGTTAAGCTACAAGATTTTGATTAATAGTAAATATTAATTTTTAAATGTTTTTTTTTGCACATAATGTTGCTCAACTGGGCATTGGGTACGTTACATTTTCAACAAATTTCTATGCTTTCAATGCTTGTCCTGTGACATCTTCTCTCACTCTTCCTTTCTATCCATATGTAACGTCCAAGGGTGAAAGTAGAAAATACCCAAAGTAAGTTTTGAATTGGGACTTACCAGTAGAAGTATGGACTCTATTATAAGAGTGTTGAATATAGATCAAATTTTCATCCCGGGTCTTTGGACTCTTTTGATTGTAACCCCTCAAAATATTAATGAGAGTCTTGTTTAGCTACTTTTGTCTACCCATTTTTTTGTGGATGGAAATTTGTAGATCTCTTCAACTTGGTTTCCATCTTTTCCAAAAGTGTAGTCCAAAAGGCACTGAGATATCTGGTATCCCTATCTAAGATGATGCTCCTTGATATCCCAAAGTGCACCTAGACTCGTTCAAAGAACATGTTTGTTGCTTCTTGTCATTTGATGGTCTTTTTACAAGGCATAGAAATGCACATTTTATTGAACTTGCCAACTACCACAAACAAATAGTCATGTCCCTTCTTGGTTGTTGGAAAACCTCCCACAAAATCCATGGAAATGATTTCCTAGGGTCGAGTGGGTATAGGTAAGGGATGTTATAAACCTTTCTTTCTATTAATAGGATTGATGGTACAACAAAGTATGCAGCTCAAATATACCAAGCTACATCTTCTTGCATTATGGGCCAATACACATAACTTTATAATTTGGCAACTTTCATCCCAATACCAAAATGTCCTACAACCTTTGAGGTGCAAGCCTCTTTGATAAGTTGCAATATTTCACCTTTAGGAACACAATGCTTCTCTAGCTTGTAGAGAAACCCAATATGGAGATGATAGATAGCTTTACGATCTTGTTCTTCGACACAAATTTGGTCAAGTAGTTGCTAAAACACCTCTTTAAAGTCCACATCTTCTGTGTATGCCTCTTTGTATGCATTATGGATAAAAGGCTCTATGTGAACAAGAGTTCCCAAAGTTTTACTATCTCTATGTGAACAAGAGTTCCCAAAGTTTTACTATTGGATGTTAGTGACCTTGAAAGCATGTTTTCCAACTTATTAGTGATTCCCTTATT
>JASDQU010291428.1:0-11355 GCA_032191745.1 Picea mariana | reverse complement strand
GGAAGACCAAGAAATACAAATCACTTCATAGTTTTTGGAAGCAAATGCTATATCAAAAGAAAAGATGGCAGAATGGGAAAGTATGACTCTCGTGTGGAAAAAGGAGTACTTGTTGGTTACTCAAGGACAAGGAAAGCATACAAGTGTTACAATCTAAGATTGAACAAAGTTGTGGGAAGAATCAACGTAACAATTGATGAAACGGACAGACCAGAATCAAAGGAAGAAAATGAATCAATGAAACAACCCTTAGAAGAAGAAGCAGAAGATGAAAAAGAAGTAGAAGAGAAATATGAATAGAATCCGACATAAGCAGAAGAGAAAGTTCAACAAGTGTCTCCAAAGACACCCAGTAAATGAGTACAGAAGAATCATCTGTCAGATCAGATTATTGGAAACAAAGATACAGGAGTTGAGACTAGAAGAAGAATCCATTCACTAGAACAAACACACCTAACACTCTTATCTACAATTAAACCAAACTGTTTTGAAGAAGCCAACAAGGATGAATTTTGGAATAAGGTCATGGATGAAGAATTGGATCAAATAGAGAAAAATGACACTTGGGAATTGGTTCCAAGACCAAAGAATAAGAATGTTATCGGCACAAAATGGGTTTTCGGGAATAAATTAAATGAATATGGACAAGTTACAAGGAACAAATTTAGATTGGTATGTAAAGGATATGCACATATTGAAGGAATTGACTTTGAAGAGACATTTTTCCCAGTTGCCCGAATGGAAGAAATCTGTTTTCTTTTAGCTTATGCATGCTCCAAAAATGTTAAAGTATATCAGATGGATGTAAAATCATCTTTTCTGAATGGGGAACTTAAAGAAGAAGTCTACATTGAACAACCAGAAGGATTTCAGTTGTTAGAGAACATGGATTATGTGTGTAAATTAAAGAAGGCCTTGTATGGTTTAAAACAGGCTCCTAGAGCATGGTACTCTAGACTGGATAAGTATCTGCAACAAGCAGGAAGCAGGGTTCAAAAAAGGAAGTGCAGACAACAACCTCTACATCAAGGTAAGTTAAAGTAATATTTTATTAGTTGAAGTTTATGTTGATGATATTATTTTTGGTAGTGATGATGACAGGTTAAGCCAAAAATTTGCAAAAGATATGCAGAATGAATTTGAAATGTCGTTACCTGGAAAACTATCCTTCTTTCTGGGACTTTAGATACGTCAAAGAAACCAAGGAATTTTTATTTCTCAAACCAAGTATATCAAATAAATGCTAAAGAGGTTCGGAATGGAAGATTGAAAACCAGTTATCACTCCCATGAAAACCAGTTGCAAGTTGAATAAAGATGATGATTCTAAGTCTACAGATCAAAGGAAATACAGGTCAATGATTGGCATCCTACTATATGTGACAACATCTAGAGCAGATGTAAGGCAGGCAGTTTGACAGGTGGCATGATTTCAAGCAGCACCAAAGGGATCACATGTATTAGCAGTGAAGAGGATTTCTAGATATCTCAAAGGAACATAAGATTTTGGATTATGGTATCCAAAAGGAAAGGATCTATCACTTATTGCCTACACAGATGCAAATTGGGCAGGTTGTATTGATGACCGATGAAGCACCAGTGGAGTAACTTTCTACTTAGGTGAGTGTTTAATATCATGGCTAAGCAAGAAACAATCATCGGTATCTTTATCTACAGTCGAGGTAAAGTATATTGCAGTAGCATCATGTTGTACACAAGTTCTTTGGATGAAACAAACTCTGACAGATATATAGGTTGAGTATGATGAGCCCATTCCAATCTATTGTGATAATACAAGCGCCTTCAGTATCTCAAAGAACCCGATGATGCACTCCAACACAAAGCACATTCCAATCAAATATCACTTTCTACGGGAGAAGGTTGCATAAAATAACATCAAAGTTGAGTATGTGGGAACAAAAGAACAAGTGGCAGACATATTTACAAAGCCACTTCCACGGGAAGTCTTTGAATATCTTTGCCAGAGACTTGGAGTTATTTCTACTCCAAAATGATTTCTTTTTTGAATGCTTATATTATATGTCTTAGATATACACGAGGAAGCACCATCAGAGGTCAGTTTAGTCAGGGGGAGAAACCCCGGATGGAAAGATACCTTTGCCATTGATGACAAAGGGGGAGATATTTATCAGATGTAGAGGAGAGAGGCATGGTTACAGGGGGTGCAGATTTATCAGATGCAGACGACAGAGGCATGGTTCTAGGGGGTGCAGATTTATGAGATGCAGAAAACAAAGGCATGGTTCCAGGGGGAGCACGAGTGATATGATTTCAATATTGCATCAGAGTGTTGACATCAATGCCAAAGGGGGAATTTTTTTATTAAGGTTGGAAGTCATTGATGTCAACCCTTGAAGAAAGCCTGGTAGCACAAAGGTTTGGGTAATGGACCCAAGTTTGTTTGATGTAAAGATGACTCATTATTGTCTTGTCATGGTTGATAAGACGTACAGATGGATGAACTCCAAAGTGGTCCCCTTATGGTGAAAGCCCTCACGGGAAGACTCTTTACAGATTGAGTTATCCTAGAAGTATGGCTAGAGAACCCATTCTTAATTGTGGAATAATGAGATGAAGGACAATGAATTTGTCAGTGAAACTATCCTATATGGATAGTGCTTGTCATGCCATTTTCGTTGGTATGTGGAACGTCACATAAATCCTCACGGTTAGAGAGTTATGACCATATGAAGTTGGAGAACACTCATGAGTCTTATATAAGTCCCCAAGAGTCAAAGTGTCTTGCAAAAAAAACTATTTTAAATGGAGAAGCCCTAAAATAAGGAAAGTGTAAGGCTACATGAAGATATTAATAAGAGGCAAAGCTCACTTAGTAAGGACACACTTTTACATATTGTATATCTATTTTTTCTTGTGTAAAGATTCTTGTAAATACTTATGGATACATATGAAGTGGAAAATGTCTGAGGTAGCATGAAGGGTTGACAATGAATTTCTCGGATTTACAGAAAACCTTATTTTCTTAGACGTACGTGGGTTGTCTGTGTATATGGTGTGTACATTATGCGGGTTGTTTTTGTATAGGGAGTGTACGTACGCGGTATGGTTGTGTACAAGGTGAGTAACTGTTGGTAAATCCATGGAAACTTGAGAAGATGAAGATGCAGAGGTTCTAGATTATGAGATCAAGCTTTCAGGAAGGTCTAAAGTGCTCAGATACATCAGATACATCCATTGGTTCAAAAGGTATGTCTTATTTCTATGAATAGTTTGATTTTGATGTATGCATGAGGAATGGCAATGGAGATTTGAGGATTCTCCCTAGAGAGATTAGCAGCTACATGAAATCTTCTGCATAATTCAGATCTACTGAAATACAGTGCTGGTATATTCATCATTGATACTTCCTGTTGAGGCACATCTTGTATTTATTGGCATATGGCTAAGGGTTTTTTCTGGTACATGGTTGAGATCTTGTATTTGTTGATGTATTGAGAGGATGAAATATCAAAAAGGGTTTGATGACTAATATCATGTAAAGGAAAGTATATGTGTTCATGATTTCACACACCCATATGGAACATGACTAGAGAGACATATTTTTATTGAGTAAATGTTATGTATGAGAATGAATGCACAGGGAACAGTTACAGTCTGGATATAGTGACAGGTTACAGATCTATGTGAAAGAAGTTATAGAGGGTCAGAAGTTTTCAAGTGAAAGGAAACCCTAGTTCCAGAAGGCATACACAGGCTGCATAAAAGTTAGGGCACGTACATACGTGGGCTGCATAACAGATAGGGTGCGTACATACATGGGTTGTAGCACTACAGGTTGCGCACCTGTTGTATTTTTGTAGATACATGTTCAATTCATGTACAGATTGATTACAAGGTAGTTGTACATATTGGATACAGGTCAGTGGTATAGGTTGATACAGTTCTACAATAGTATATCTCATAGTGACAGGTTGATAGTGGTTCCATCATTCTACTTATACGTCAGGGCAGTTGGACGGGGCAAGGACAGGTGGTTGTAGCCATGTTCCGGTTGTAGCCAGAGAACATAGGGGGTTGTAGCCTCCTTCTGGTTGTAGCCAGAGAATTGGGGAGTTCGACCTTCCATCAGATTATAGCCTGAGAAACTAGGGGGTTGGAGACTTCCAGTTACAGCTGGAAAACAAAGGAATTTGGTGCTTCCAATGAATGTGATTCTTCAAGACATATAAGAAAAAGCATTAGGTGGTTTTCTCCCGATTTGGATTTCCACATAAAACATGGGTGTACTGTGTATGTGTGTGATTGTTCATCTCTTATTGCTCATTATTGGATAATAATTCTACATTGATATAACACTTGGATTATTTGGATAAAAAGGATTAAATTTTGCTATTATTGATTCACCCCCCTCTCAATAATCCAACAATTTGCGTAGAGTGATATAGTTTTATGATTCCATGCTCATCACGACTTTGTCATGTAATAATATCTTGATCTATGTGTAAAGAGAACTAGTGTACCTCCCTCTAGGTCCCTTCAAGAAATCCTTCTCTGCAGCAGTATATGACTTCATTGTATCTACTGCAAACTCAATGATAAATCCCGTAGTAATGTTGTCTAACCAGCAATCCACTGCACACTTGAATTTGTTATTAACCCTTTCCAACCACGCAATATTTTCAACAGTCCACTCTACTGGCCTGATTTGATTAGTCGGATGGGTATCTTTCAACCTTAACAAGCACTCTTGTAATAACTCTGGCAATAAACAAAAAATATGCTTCATGCAAATCAGTAAACACATACCTCTACAGGTACTGGCATGGTGTATACTTGGAACCCTTATTATCTTTATGCGCGAACTCCAACTGCTTTCTCTCCAACCATATTTTAATCTCTTTCTTTGTAGGATTCCATGGCCTGAACATCCCTTTCTACCACTGCATTTTATCCACCAAACCCCTTCATGACTCTCCTTCTGATTTCTAGTCGACAACAGAACCATTTGTTGGATGAATGGACTGACCTGAGTTCTACCTTAGTTCTACAACAAAACCCTTTTCACCATCGGCCCTTCTGGTAAACCATAAGGATACACTGTGCACAGAGTGCGCAACACAGTCTCACCTGAGATGGTTTATGGGTGACTGCAGGATGCAGGTGTCTACAGTCATGGAAGGGATTGGGGGATGTTCATTTTACATATATTTCTACTTAAACGTGCATTCTATTACATTATTCATCATATCCATTCATTTATTCATTCATAACATTCATTATGCATATATATTCTAGTGTGCACTGTAAGAAAAACCATTCATTCATCTATCTAATTATTCTTATAAATGCAGAAATAGTAAAGACATTCAGACCCATTGCACACAAATTTTTACCGCGGTTCACCCCCTTGGGGATACGTCCACAAGGATATTATGCTTCTTTATTATTCATCAAAAAGGTGATGCACACATTACATCGTAGGATAATAAAGAGTAGTGAGGTGGACCATCATTGCACCAAGCTCCACAACTTGTGACCTGACCCTCAGTTACAACAGCTCCATCTGAGCTCGACATCTCTAACCAAAATACAGACTCAAAACTCAAAATGGACTCTGAAAGATATCAAATATAGGATATTACTCTCCAAGATCTATCTTAACTTCGATGCCTCAGTCTACCTCATACATATTATATTTATACTACAAAATTGGGTTAAAACGCTTACAATATGACTCCAAAACCCTAACCCTAACATGGCTAGGTTTCTCCACCTCTGTGTCGGATTTCTGCAAATCCCACTGCGCATTGCTTCCTTTTCCCTTTGTCGTGTTGGTATTCTTTCTTTTCAAGCGTGCTTTGTTCCCTTTGGCTCACTCTTTCTTATATAATCAATGAAGGGATGTGATGAGTGATTTTTCCAATTTTTGGGGATCTATATGGACATGGATATGTAAGGAGATCCTTATCAAAGTTAATTAGTTCATGTTCCATTCCTTTATGATTCATTATTTGATGACCTTGTTTAGTCTCCAACTTGGTGATGTGATAGATGTGTTGGTGTTGGATCATAGAGAGATGGAAGAATTTTGAGTTTCTCGCACCCTCCTTGAGCCATTGAACTCTGGATTTTTGTTGCCAGATTATTTTTTTATGTGCATATTTTTCCACCATTTATCTTTTAATAATCTTCTCTTTGACCTGTAATGATTATTTGTTTTCCTCTGTGATGATTAGTTGATGTATCTCCTTCATGCATTGTTCTAATTCCCTTTGAGCCTAAAACATATTCTCAAAGACATTCTTATTCCACTCTTTTAGGTTCCTCTTGAAATTTCTTATCTTTTTCTAAAATCTATAAATTAAGGTCCCATGTGAGATAGTTACCTCCTTCCACCAAGTTGGAGCATTACCTTGAAATTATGGATGGGACAAACAAAAGTTTTTGAATCTGAAAATTTTTCTTTGAGAAGAATTGATCATATCAATCCATAGGTGTATGGGTCAGTGGTCCAAACTAGTCATTAGGATAATGTTGGCTTCTATGAGAAGGAAATCCATCATAAGGGGTTCTGAGATAAGAAATTTATCTATCTTGCAAGCAACCTGATGAAAACTTGATCGCTTATTTTTCCAAGTATAGACTCCATTTATGGTTTCCATATCAATCAATTGGAGAGAGACAATTAATTCCTTGAAATCCTCACTGTACCTTTACAATCTTTGATGACCACCATGCTTTTCATTCAAAGCAAGAATGATGTTGAAATCCCCTTCGAGGATCCAACACTTTTTTTGAGTAAGCTCACCTGGGTCCTTCAAGATTTTAAGGAAGGCTTCTTTATCCTTAGATGTTTGTTTCAAGATTTTAAGGAAGGCTTCTTTATCCTTAGATGTTTGTGTCCCGTAAACATTAGTGATAACCCCTCCTTTGTTTGAGAAAATTTCCATGTAGGCTATTGTGATAGTAGATTTAATAGATTAAACATTTTCAAGGTTCCATAGGATTGTGATTCCACTCACCACTCCTATTGAGTCATTATATACATGGTTACTCCACTTCCAACATCTTGAAAAAATGCTTTCAGTGACCATATATGCACATTTTATTTCTTGTAGTAATACAATGTTCAAATTCTTTGATGTGATGTTATTTTGAAGGCTCCACTACTTGGTCCTTCCATTGAGTCCTCTAATGTTCCAAGAGACAATCTTCATGAGGAAGGTGGCAGGGGAATGGGATGGAAGCTCTGAGTGAGATTTTGGATTTGACCATATTTTATCATGAATATGCCTACCTCCTGGATGAGCTGATGAGTATATTCTCAACCTCATCTTATTTCCTCTTTGGAAGATTTACGCAACACTTTGCATGGATCTATGTGGATTCCAAGACTCCCTTCTAATCTAGAAGTAGCTCTTGCAGTAGATTTGAGATATAATTTTTGGACTTTCCTAAGTTGTTCAGGGGGAGAGATTGTAGTTCCTTTTTGTGATAATCTTCTTCAAGGAACACTAAATCAATCTCTACTAGCTCCTTTTCATCCATCTCCATATCCATTTCACCTCCAACCTTAGTAACCTTATCATCTTTTTTGGGATACCCATTCAGACTTGGGAGGATCTACTCAAATGTTCTGGGGTTACTTTATCCTTTCCTTGGACTTTCTCCTAACTTGAGGAAATTGAAACCCCATCTAGAGAAAGAGAATCCAAGATCTAGTTGAGGGCTTCAAAAGAATTGTTGGTTGATGAAGGCTTGACTGGTACATAGGTTGTCTTGTTTTGGATTTTTTGTCGTTTCCCTGGGACCTGAGTGAAACCATATTTGGACATTTCTGGAGCAACAACCACAGAGTCTGGAGGAGCTTAAGAGGGTTGTCCCAGAATACATGGCCATGCTCATGGTATTTTCTACATTAGAAAGGGATCTGTTCATAATCTATAGCTTGGATCCATTCCTCATATTGATATTCCAGGCATATGGAACCTGACAGGGACATGGAAATGTTCATATAAACACAGATGCACTTATAAGAATTGTAGCGACTCTAACATGTCGCCTTTGCTGTCTTGACACAGATTCCCAAGGTATTTCCAATCCTGTCTAGGATTTATCCAATCCATAGTTCATGTCGGAGCGAGTAAATTCTTATCCATATATTAGGTAAGATATTCAATTTTCAGGCTGAAGTGCTCTGTCCAATATCTCAAATAGAGGCCTGCGGAGTTGAAAAAATAAGGCCCACCCTCAAAGATCTGATCTTTTTCCTCTAGATTGTGGAATATGGCAGTGAAGAAACCCTTAGATCCTAACTGAAGATGAAAATTTTCTTTAGGTTTCCACGAGTTATTGATCCATTTGATTAGATCTCTTTTTAATGGCCAAAGCTCCAAAAAAATTCCGATGAGGGCATGATCTCTCATATATTGAGTATGTTCCCCTACTCTTACTGGAATGACTACATAACTTGGTGCCACATAAGATTGAGGAATTCATTTGTATGGTTCCCATGCATGAGCCACCTTTGGGTGAGATGATTATGCCTTAGACTGATTCTTCCTCAACCTCCATATCCTTGCCCTTGTTCATTTCTTCCTAATAAACTTGATTCCTCAGCTCTCGAGATGGATCTAATGGCGGCCACGTTACTTTTACGCTCTCTAGTTCACTTGATACCATGCATTACGATATGAGGGGGATCATGCCCCCTCCTCTTCTTCCATCAGATCGAGATCAGTCACACTTCAAGGAAAAGAAACCGAGTCGAATTCAGTCGAAGGTGAAAACTTCAAAAACCCTAAGATGCCAATATCATTAAACCTAGTAGAATTGAAGTTTTTCCTCTTGATGATTCAAAGAAATTTTTTTTGATATCCACCTTATGTAAAATAAATTTATATCAACACCCACCTTTATTTAAAATAGTTTTATAACAATTTATAGAGAGAGAGAGTAATTGAAAGTAAAATAATTATTATTCCATGCATAGGTGCTATTATTATTCCATGCATAGGTGCTTTCTTCTTTCTCCATATGAGGGAGATGTGTAATTCCTTCAATGCTTAATATGAAGTTAGCATGTCATTTAAAAACATATTAGCAAGAAGTATAGCTTAAGAACGTGGTAAATCCATCTTAAACTTGGGATTTATAATCGGAAAAGTTGCATCCTCAACCTCAAGTTTTGTACTCAAAAAATATTTACATCTAGAGAAATTTGATTTAAAAAATTATCCTTCAATAAATCAAATACATTTTGAAAAATTGACCTTTAATAAATCAAATACATTTTGAAATAATACATTTTAGAAATGTAAGTATAAAATAAATATCAAATACATTTTGGAATTATTTATATATATTAATATTTAATAATTCTCTTTAGGTTTAAAATTATTACTCTTCAATTAAAATTGTATGTAATCTGATAAAGTTGTAATATCATAAAATGTGTCTTAAAAAGGACTAAATAAATCACGGTCTTCTTTATAAACATAAAATCATTATGTACATGGATTTCACTTTCCACCAACCATTTTTAAATTTGCAAGGTTTACTTAATTTTTGAAATAGTTAATTTATGGGAAAATTATATATATATATATATATATATATATATATATATAAACAATTATCTAAATTTGAATGTTGATTTTTTGTAAAACATACATAACACAAGTTATAAATTTTATAGTAAAGGTCATAGATAGTAAATGTTACAAATTCTATAGCAGATGGAGGTTGCAACTTGCAAGTTGTATGCATAGCATATTGCATAAGTTACAAATATGCAACACCTGCATGCAACTATCTAGAGAAGTAAGGATCATTAATATTAAATTGCAATTTCAATGATGGAAATTGTCTTAGTTTGATTAAAGCTATAAAACACCTTGTTGCAGACTTATTTTCTCATTATATTTGGTTTTTGAGAATCCACATTTAAATACCTTGATAATAAGAATAAACATGAATTTTTAATTTTTTTATTTTTCATCTTGGCATCATTGCATGCATATTAATTAGTGTTTGGTCGATTGTTTTTGTACAGTAATTAAATCTATACTGAATTGAGGCATAGAAAAAAGTTGAAACTTTTTATTTTGTGATTTTCAAAATTAAAACTATGTGCAAGCTAAAACTTCACTTGAAAACCAGTCATAAAAAATTTACTTTATACCCTGGTTTGTTTAATGTAATCAGATAAAAATATAATATGTTAAAATGCCTGTCAAAGACAAGAAGAAGTTGTCAAACCATTGTAGTATGTTAAAATGCTTGTCGAAGACAAAAAGAAGCTGTCAAGCCAACAAAAATGGAATGGGTGGTTAAAAGGTCACTAATCATTGACCATATTGATGTATAAATGATACAAATCAGCAGGTGAAATCAGCTTCACATGTCTCCCATATTATTGTTTATTGTATATTTGTTGCGACTATGTTCTCCCATGTTATTGTTTATTGTATATTTGTTGGGACTATGTTGCAGATTGGCAGGACCAACATTTTGCCAGCGCTGTTATTATGATAACGAGATCCGGTAGTTTGAAACTCAAGGCCATGCATTCCTGACAACAACTTGTGAGCATGAAGCCGAATCTTGACATGATGTATGCCGGTAGCACATGATGTCAGGGATCTAACGCCCAACGCTGAACACAGTGAGGATATTTGAAGGTTATGATAGTGATGCTGAACTTAGAAGAAATAAAGAAATGCTATTGGCGCAGCTCGTGCATTTTCATGCTGTTCATCCAGTTAATGTAAATGATAAGACTGTCATGTTGTTTACATATTGCGATGCTACAAGCATATTCATTATCATGGATATGCATGAAAATGTTCATGTGTTGAGATTTCATGGGAAGAGAACAATGATGCTCCAATGGAGAGATGATGTGGTATCTATGACATGATATTATGAGAGTTGTGATTAATGCAGATTCTGTTTTCTACGGAGGTTCATGTTGGTATGTGAGGTTTTTATGCAGGTTCATGTTGGTATGTGAGGTTTTTATGGGAAACAAATGACAGTTTTTAAACAAACACTTTACAATCACATCTAAATATCTAAATTGTTTAGATGATATATGGATGTTTCAAAATTTTATACACAATTTATATTAAAAAAAACTCAAACAACATTCATGCTAAAAGATATTAGTAACCTCATTATGGCTTGCTCATTGTTGTTAGCTATCATATGGAGAATCAATGCAGCTACTATTTGATAAATTGTGAAGGACAGAGAAATGCAGAGAGAAAAGAATAGTATATTCAAATGTATGAAGAAGTACAGAACAGAACTGAAGAGCTTCAGAAGTGCCTTTTACAATAGGAAATAGCTGAGCTTATATATGCTCAAAGCA
>JASDQU010291427.1:0-11082 GCA_032191745.1 Picea mariana | reverse complement strand
TTCATTTCCATTTAAGAAAACATTATTGTGTTTTTTCATTTTTCAGGAAGATTATGAAAATTCCAAGCAACAAATGAGGGGAAATCAAATACATGTTGGTAGGTGTAGATTTTAACCTTGTACAATATTCTACTGCAAACAGATTTTCAATAAAAGAATAGAAAAGATACAATGGAAAATACACACATTACACATATATTTTTCTCCTAGAAACCCAAACCGAGAAAACCAACATATTCTATATTCATTCACCCCATACATTGTTTACAATACAATATACATATAGGAACCAACGACATCAAAAATCATAATCCAATGACATGGATTAGCCAACAACCCTAATTCCTTAACCGGAAATAGAAAACCATCGACGAAAAAACATATGCCAAAAAACCACCCATAACTAAACATGAAAACCAAGAACCGCCCAAAAATGGACACAAAAACGGAGGAAAAAAAATTCGGGGGTGCTGCCCCTGAACCCCCGCGAAGGGGGGATCCGCCCCCCTGCAACCCCTCTACGCACCCAACACAACGTAGACACTAGTTCTAGTCGTGCAAATAATATAACACATGTCCAACATTCTCCCACTTGTTGTGTTTTTTTCACGCAAGGGGTTACAAGGTTACATAGTCAACAATCTAGGGAAACAATGCCCATAGATCCTCTACACCAAGTGAACTTCTCGGTGCTCACATATTTTGTTAATGAATCTGAAACATTCTTCAAAGTTTCCACCTTCATCAACAACACTTTTTTTTCTTCAACCATGTATCTCACAAAGTGATATTGAACATCAATATGCTTTGTCTTTGAATGATAAGTTGGGTTCTTCGCTAGACAATTTGCACTCAGACTGTCACAATCTATCCTTACAACTTGTTGTACCAACCCAATACCTGAACAAAATCTTTGTAACCATAATGTTTCATTGCTTGCATGAGTGGCTTTCATGTATTTAGCTACTATAGTTTAAAGTGCCACTACATATTGTCTTTTGCTCATCCAAATGGTTGCTCCTCCAAACAGGTTAAACACATACCCGCTTGTAGATCTCCTACGATCTAGATCTCCAGTCAAGTATGCATCCACAAAGCCATGTATGTTCAACACTTTGTCCAATATTTCTCTTCCTTGGTAGCACAATTGATAGCTAGCAGTGCCATGCAAATACCTGAAAACCTTCTTTATTGTTGTCCAATGTTCATTTCCTAGTTTTGACATATACCTTCTCAAAACTCTCACTGCATGTGCAATGTCTGGTCTAGTACATACCATTGCATACAACAAATCTCCAACCGCACTCACATATGGAACACGAGACATGTCCTCCTCCTCTTGTGTCTTGGCACACTGATCCACATATAACTTTACACCTACAGGAATAGGGACCCTAACCAGTTTACCTTCCTGCGTATTAAACCTATGCAAAATTGTCTCCACATATTTTCTCTAATTTAACTAAAGTTTCCTATTTTTCCGATCTCTTTTAATTTCCATGCCCAAAATGAAATTTGCAGCACTAAGATACTTCATGTGAAATTGAGAGGACAATTGAGTTTTCACACCCTGGATAATATCATTTTTGTTTCCTATAAGAAACATGTCATCCACATACAAGACCAAATAAATCAAATGATCACCAATTAATTTGAAATACACACAATGATCCTCTTTGCTTCTTTTGAAGTCAAGTCACAACATATAAGTATCAAATTTTTGATACCACATCCTTGGTGATTGTTTTAAACCATACAGAGACTTTTTCAGCTTGCATACCAGTTCCTTATTTTCATTCACAACAAATCCTTCTGGCTACTTCATGTAAATTTCTTCTTCCAGATCCCCATGTAGAAATTTTGTCTTCACTTCAATATCAAATGTAGCAACAACATATAAAATAAATCTAATAGAGGTTAAATTGGCATCAAAAGAAAAAATATCGCCAAAATCAATTCTCTCAACTTGAGAATAACCCTTTGCTACTAACCAAGCTTTGTATTTCTCCACTTTTCCTTTTGCATTCAACTTATTTTTAAATACCCATTTGTTGCCAATGAGGTTTCTTCCAGTCGACAACTCCACTAGATCCCAAGTCTCATTCTTATCCAAGGTTTCCATTTCTTCATCCATGGTCATTTTCCAAAGTTTTCCATCCTCTGAATCCACTACCTCCCTGACAGTTCTAGGATCATCATCAGTAATAGACAAAGCAAAATTTGAACAAAAATCACGTGGAGTATACCTTTCCAGTTTCCTTCTTTCCTGAACCGATCTCCTCAATACTGGAGTATGAGGATCTTCTTCTTCTGATTTGTGTTCTTCTGTAGAGTTTGATTCATCATCCTCTAAATCAAACTCTATTTTCTCTGGTTCTTCCTTACTTTGTAGGACATCTTGTTTGAAAACATATTTTATTTCTCTAAATACCACATCTCAGCTATACACAACCTTCTTGGTTTCTGGGTTCCAAAGATTATACCATTTGAGACCATCTTTATACCCCATAAAGATACAATTTTCATCATTCCTATCTAGATTACTCTTATTTTCCTTTGGAATGTGAACATAGGCCTCACAACCAAATACATTGATATGTGAGAGAGGGTTTCTTACCAGCTCATGCCTCATGTGGAGTCTTGTCATCCAGTGTTGATGAGGGTGATTGATTGACCAGGTTACGTGCAATACCCGCTGCCTCTTCCCATAATTCTTTCCCTAACCCGGCCCCACTAAGCATGCACCTTGATTTTTCCATCAGTGTCTTGTTCATCCTTTCTGCAACTCCACTTTGCTTAGGTCTATATGGAGTAGTCTTATGCCTTTCTATACCACACTTCTTACATAATTCTTCAAATTCATTCCCGCAAAACTTTCCACCATTATCCATCCTCAACACCTTAATTATTTTCTCTGTTTGATTCTCAACAAGAGCCTTAAACTCTTTAAACATGTCAAAGACTTTAGATTTATTCCTGAGGAATTATATCCAAGTATTCCTTGAGAACTCATCTATAAAAGAGACATAGTACACAGATTTTCCCAATGATAGAACCGACACATGTCCAAACACATCATTGTGCACTAGTTGTAAAATTTTGTCTACCCTCGTTGCACCATAGGGGATTCTTACTCGATTCTGCTTCCCATATACACAATGTTCACAAAAATAAAAATTTAGAGAGCAGTTAGATATACCTTCAACCATACCTTTACTATGTAGCAATCGAAAACCCTTGTCTCCGATATGCCCCAATCTTTGATGCCACAACATAACCTTTTTTCCAGAGACTGTAGGATTTCTTTCTTCTTCAACTCCAATATAAAAAACAATGGAACTATTATACTCATAACTAATAGTTATTCCTTATAGCTTATACATAGTTCCAAACTGAACTCCCTTCAACAACACCATTGCTCCTTGAACCATCCTGCGGATTTCCTTTTCAAATATTATTTTTACCCCTGCATCGTCCATTTTGCTTATAGAAATCAAATTTTTGGCTAATCCTAGAATGTGAAAAATATCGGGTAGTGTTCTAATCCTTCCATCTATGAGTCTCAACTTGAATTTTCCTCGTCCTATGATTCTAGTTGTCGAGTCATTACCGAGGAAAACATTACTTCCATCATACCTTTTATATTCACAGAACTACTCCCTGTGGGGAGTCATATGAAAGGATGCACCTGAGTCAACCAACCATGCCTCATGATTTTCATGTGTGCTTGAAGAAGCCAAGTACACATCCCCCCTTCTTCCTTGGAGGTCTTTTCCTCTGTAGAAGGAGATTCTTCAGATCCCTTCTTTTTCTCAACTTTGGATCTACACTGCTTCTAGTAGTGCCCTTCTTTTCCACATCTCCAACATACCTTTACAAAATTTATGGGATATTTAGATCTACCCTTAGGCTTAGATCTCCCACTTGAAGACTTAGATCTATTTCTTTCTTGGGAGCGTCCTCTTGCAAATAATGCATATGTGCTCTATCCTTCCATGTTCTTCTGTCTAATATCCTCCAACAACAAGGATGAGACCACTTCATCAAAATTCAAGGCAATTTTATTACTACCTATGGCCACAACCAGAGTATCCCACGAGTTTGGTAAAGAGCATAATAAATTGATACACTTATCTTCATCTAAAATTTTAATCTCAACAGATACTAATTGACTTACCATAGTATTGAAGTTGTTCAAATGCTTTGCCACCGAGTCTCCATTTCTCATCCTCAGGTTATACAACTTCTTTCTCAGGAATAGTTTATTTACTAGGGACTTAGACTGGTACAACTTCCCCAACTTATCCCATAAATCCTTGGTCGTAGCTTCCTCTGACACATTCAGTAATACTGAATATGAGAGAGACGAATTGTGCTCTTCACCTTCCGATCCAAATTTTTCTAGTCATCTGTTGAAGTTCATGTAGGTGTAGTACCTGGATCCATCGTGATCCATTGATCTCTGTCCACCAACAGATCTTCCATATTAAGCTTCCACAACTCAAAAATTTTCTCATTAAACTTCTCGATCTCCATCTTCGAACTGTTTGTCATTTCTTTTCACTTGAAAAGTCAATACCACAAATCTCTCATTGTAATAAGGTTTTCACAGTCCTGAGCCAGACCCTTGACCACAAAGGCGTCCCTCTAAAGCAAATAATTTATCTGATACCAAATGTAGATTTTAACCTTGTACAATATTTTATTGCAAATAGATTTTCAATAAAAGAATAGAAGATATACAATGACAAATACACACATTACACAGAGAGTTTTCTTCTGGAAACCCAAATCAAGAAAACCAACATATTCTATATTCATTCACCTCATACATTGTTTACAATATAATATACATATAGGATCCAGTGGTATTCAAAACCCTAATCCAATGACGTGGATTAGTCAACAACCCTAATTCCTAAACCAAAAATAGAAAACCATCGACGAAAAACCATGTGTTGAAAAACCACCCATAACTAAACACAAAAACCGAGGACCTCCCAAAAATGGACATGAAAAACGAGAAATTTATTTTGTTTCGGGGGCACTCCCCCTGAAAACCCCTGCAACCCCCCCTCTTACGCCCCTGTGGGCCCAACACAACATAGACACTAGTTCTAGTCATGCAAAGAATATAACACGTATCCAATAGTAGGGATGTCCAAAAGAGTGTACGAGGAGATGGTAAAAAAAATGAACATAATTGCATCACAGGAGGATGCATCCCAACAACAACATGCATCAGAGGTATGTGATCATTCATTTATTCTTTTATGTACATCGAAATTATTTATCATATTAAATATTAAATTTCAATTGTTTTGTTGCAGAAATAAAAAATAAAATTAAAAAAATGGAACCCAATCAGCTCATAAGACATGACGACAAGGAAAAAAGGGGTTGATCATAAAGTTTGTGAGTACTTACATTTTCGATGTTACTTAAGTTTTCATATTTCTTATGATCTTTATATTTGAATAATTAATGTACACTAATCCGTGTGCGTCTACTAATAGGTGCTAACATACAAAGAAGAGTCAACTGAACAATTGATCAACATTGGGTTAACTCAGAGTTGTGATTATATGTTGAAGTATCAAGTTTTAATTGAGCAATTTTTAAGTATCTATGCTTTTTAACTTCCCTTGCTTTATAATTAATGGAACAAGATAAAAACTTTATATTAGTTATACCAACTATGCTTTATCATGGCGTATTAAACATGTAAGAAACAAAGTATGGAGAGGAGCCAACAAAAAATATTGTGATAATCGACATAATGCAAGGATTTGAAATGATGTGTATGGTTTATGAATCAATCACTGATATGGTACACTTTTTTATTTACACAATCATGTATATTCTACTATATTATAAAAGTAGATTTACTTATTACACTTTATTTCTATGTTTGTAGATCAAACATGAACAATTGGAATATCAACGAGAAGTCGAGCAAGAAAACCTCTGTTTAGATAACCAAAGTACAATATCGCCTACAAATGATCGAGAAATGAGGGACGCACACAACTCGAGCAATGACAATAGTTCAAGTGATGAATGACAATCGATATAATTGAATGTTACTGCAAGTTGTATGCAGTTTTGTAATATCGGTTTGTAAAAATCAAGGATATTTTTGTTTAATGTAGTGGACAAAATGTCTCAATTGCATGAGGGCATGTTACCAATAACTGTAACAATTACATATTGGTTCCATTTTGATTATTTTGGACCTTTACATTGTCCCATTTTGTATGACCATGGGTCTCTTATTCATATATAATAAAATGAGTTTGTTATTTTATTGCATTGTCAAATGTTATGAAAAGTTGCATTGTTGATTAATTAATATGTGAATGATTTACATTGTTGCAAATAACTGATTAGTTAATATGTGAATGTTTTACATTATTGCAAATAATAGAGGTGTAATCCCTTGGATAAGGCATCGATGTTTTCATTATATCAAAATGCAATAACAAAAATATAAAAAACAATATGATTATAAAAAACATTTGTAAAAAAAACAATTAATTAAAATATATACATATCGGTGCATTCTTATGAACTAACAAAATGGTGCCTGAAATAATATAGGCATCGATGTTTTTTAAGGGGTTATACACATTGGTTCATATTAAGAATACTAAAGCGTTGGTACATATTAATTATACAGAATCATCGGTGCATAAAATGTGTGATAATATATATTGTTTTGAATTTACACGGTGGGCATGTGATAAATATGCATTAGTTATTTAAATATAATAATAACATCGGTGCTTCAAAATACTTAAAAGCTTCGATGCGTTTAATGATACAAGCGCCCCAAGGCATATAACATAAAATACAAGCACAATCTGCTATTATACACACCGAAACGTATAATAAATAAAATGCAAGCGCACCCGAGTTGCATATAACAAAATTGGGAATACGGGGCATATTAACCATAACCAGCCCGATGCGTTTGTTTTATATGTAAGCATAGAGGTAGTAATGTAATGGTGGATCAACGCATTTTCATCTTATTTATGCACCGAGGTGTTTTCATGTAATGGTGCCCGATGCAGGTTTGTTTATGTTCGCACCAAGAATTTATGTAATAGTGCACTGGTGATTTTTTGTTTTATGTACATTCCGAGGCATTTTATGTAATGTCGTTCTAGTGCGTTTTAGGTTTTTGTACGCCCCGATGCGTTTGACTTGATGATGCACTGGTGCGTTTTTACAATAAAAAGACCGAAAATAAAACATCCACTCCAACCTCCACTCGCCCAATTTTTTTTGTTATATGGAACATCCGTTAAAACCTTCACAGCCAATAGAGAAGGTTGTAGCAAAGGTTTTTTTGAAAATTTTTCTAAATTTTGTAACACTAAAAACCTCCGCAAAAACCTCTATTAGAAGGTGTTCTCCTTGTAGTGAAAACTCCTAACTTCGGTGACATTTGCAGAAACTTGCTATTTCATGATGGTCTCCATATTTGTGGGATCTATCTTTAGATCTCCACCACCAATCACATACCCCAAATACACCAAGTATTGTTGAGAAAACTCACATTCCTTTAGATTAACTAGCAGCTGGTGCTTCTTCAAAGTCTCTAACACCTGCATGAGATGTGTTCCTCCCAGGTAGCTCTATAAACCAATATATCATCCAAATAGACTATAACAAATGACTCTATATATGGATGTAATACATTATTCATTAGTCTCATAAATGTAGGTGGTGCATTACATAAACCAAATGGCATGGCCAACCATCCATACAAACCTTGACTTGTCTTGAAGGCAATATTCTAGATGTCTTCTTCCTTGATGCATACCTAGTGGTATCCTAATTTGAGCTCCAACTTGGTGAAATATTTTGTGTGCTACCACTGATTTAACATATCATCGATCTAGTGTAGAGGATACATATTCTTTAGTGTAATCTTATTCAATGCTATGTAGTCGATACACATTTGCCAAGTCACATCATTTTTTGGTACAATTATGATAGGTGACGCACAAAGTGAGGCGCTTGGTCGAATCACAACCTGATCTAACAACTGCTACAACTGCTTCTTCACCTCATTTGCTTGCATAACGAACTGTCTATGCAAACATATATTCGAGAATGGTGTAATATCCCCAATTATAATCCTCACAACTATAATTTAATTGTGCAAATATTAATTAGGTTGGTGAGCCGATATGGTTGATAGGGATAGCTCATATGAATTGATATGGCTAGGGGACAAGCTATGTAAAATGTACATTAAAATTATTAATAAAAATAATTATTGTTGGCTACGGTACGAGAGCGATGGTAACGACAGGAGGCTATGATTCCACATGAGAGGGGGATAAAGAGGGGTCCAAGGGGTTATCCATTCCTAATAATTCATCCATTTCATTATAATGTTTATTCCCTTAGAAATATAAAAGAGTTATTAAAGTGATGTAAGAGTGACAGGTGGGAAAGGTCAATTCACCCAATTTATAACAATATGGGATGCGTACAACTACTTTTTGGGAAATATGTGAGTCAATCTTCCATGTAAAGAAAAGGAAATTCGAGTTCATTCTTGGGTCATTTTTTCATGTTGGTTTTGGAGAGCAAGAGGAGAGATGAGTGTTGGAAAAAGAGCACCAACCATGCTATGATTAAGGAAACCCATTGTTGGGATAAGTTTTATGTTGAAAATGAGGTTGTATGCCTGTAATGAAGGATGTATGCTAGTAAGTGACATTTCCTATTGAGGAAATGACTCAAGAGACTTGAGAATGCCATTGTGAGCACTCTTAGAGAAGTTGAGAGTTCCTAGAGTCCCTAACTCTGATATTCCTAGCCAATCAAGTGTACTGAAACCCTAGAGGGAAGTGGGAAGGTACGAAGGACTAAGTGGCAGAGAAGAGGGATCCCATTCCTTGGGTTGTGCAGGTTGAGGGGAAGAGAGCTGGTGTTTTAGAACTGCTATCAGAGTAGAACCCTGGTTTTGGGCTACTGAATGTGGGGACTGGACAACCAAAAGGGCCATACCTCCTTGTGGACTCATATCCTTAGCTCAGATGTGGCATATTATTAAGATATATGGAACAACAACGCCAATGGTTGGGCAGAACATCCCCTGTATGGAACTAGTCGGTTCATCAATTTAAAGATAAGTTTTCTATTGTGTTTTAAATGTTAATTCCACTCTGTAAAATGTTTAATTTGAATGTTGTTGGGTTTGTTTGATAATGCCTGCATGCATGGGTTTTTTTATTTATGTTATTAGATGCATGTTGTTGATTTATTGTGTAAATAAAGTTTTTAAGTGGGTTTAACAAGCAAGGTTCTTTACAATTAGTATCTGAGTTGTAGGTTACAACACTGGGCTTACAAGGCTTGCTACAACATATATAGAGTTGTTAATATGTTTTATTTGGGGAGAATCACAATCGACTTCGGTATGTCAAAAATTTCAAGTCAGCAAATGGGTTTTGGTCCTAGAGGCCAAAAATAACAAATCTATGGCAGTTACACAGGAGTTTGGGGGTGAATTTGAAGTTCACCCAGCAGAGTAATCAAGGTCAAAACCCCTTGAAATTTAGTTTTGCATTGATTTCTTGTTGCAGAGATAAACTTGGTCGATTTTGAGATCAAATGCAGCTTGTATGGGTAGAATTTGGCTAAGAGGATGAGTCAGGCATTGTCATGAAAATTGTGACAGTCGTGAGCCTGAAAATCGCAAAAATCGGCTAAGTATTGATAGTGAATGTAAATATTTTGCCAATACATTGACAAGAAAATATTTTACGAAGCCACAGAGGAAGGAAGCGTTTCAACGAGAAAAAAAAATTGCCTTTGAAACGTTGGTGAAAAAATGAGATTCAGTCATTGATACATCAACGAGAAGATGTGATTCATTCGCCGAAAATATGCGATTCAATGGTTGATACGTCGGTGAGAAAGTGAGCACTTATGCGCTTGACTAACTCTCTTTTATACGATCGATGTGATTCAATTGTTGATGCATCAATGAGAAGATGTGATTCAGTAGCCGATACATTGGTGAGATGATGCGATTCCATCGTCGATACTTTGGCAAGAAAAGTCGATTTTTCACCGATGCACTAACGAAAAAGAATGATCTGGTATTGACAAAGAAAGAGTACTCCACGCCGATACGTCGGTGAGGAAAAGACATTTGGCATTGATACACTGGAAATGAATGTGATGTTGATGCCAATACATCCATAAGTAAAACAGATTACGACACCGACACATCGATGGAGAATGAGTTTTTGGCGCTGATATGTCAACAAGAAAAAGACATCTTGATGTCGATACATTGGTGGAAAATATGCTTTTTGGGGTTGATACATTGACAAAGGAAAAGGATCATGATCACCAATAAAGGAGAAAAGATAAGAAGAAGAAAGTAGGAAATAAAGAAAAAGAGAGAAGAGAAAGAAGAAAGAGAACACTACTACAAAATGAGTAATTTGTTACGAAAAAAACAACTAAAAATTAGATATATACGACTATTTTTTAGTCGAGAACTAATGATAGCAAATTTGCAGTATCTTTTTCCCCGACTAACTTTTAGTCATATCTCGATTAGTCATTAATTGCTAATTAATGACTAATCGAGATACGACCAAAAGTTAGTCGGGAGAAAAGGACTGCAAATTTGCTACCATTAGTCACTGACTAAAAAATAGTTGTATGTATATGATTTTTAGTTGTTGTTTTAGTAACAAGTTATCCAATTTGTACTAGTGTGGTCACAACTTGGGAGGGTGTCGATTTGGCTCATGAATTTGGGGGAAATCCCTTTTTTGAAGATGCAATTTGATAAGAAGTACAATAGGATTGAATGGGGTTTCATTCTAGATATGTTGGATTAGTTAGGATTTGGGTCTTTCTTCATTAGGACTACGAAAACTCTTTTTATGCAAGTTTTAGCTAGAGTAATCATTATACAAATTTACACCTTTTAGCATGATTGCAACATGGATTAACATACATTTCTATCAATTGTGTGTTATAAATATAAATAGTGCAAACACAAAGAATTCAAACAACCCCACCAATGGCATAAATGAA
>JASDQU010291426.1:0-14398 GCA_032191745.1 Picea mariana | reverse complement strand
ATATTTGGACTTCACTGGCCCGGAGAACCAAGAGCGGCTCGCTGGCCCCAAATTAAATGACTCACCAGGTTGGTAGGTAAATGGATCCTCATGAGTAATGAGGGATGGGGGTGAACCGCCCATCCATAGAGTCCTCAAACCTGACCACTGCGAGGAAGATCGTGTCACACACAACCTCGCCGAAAGGAGAAAAGGCAGGAAGAGTGTGCGATCAGGGGGCAGACGCGAGGGGAAGAAGAGATCGAAAGAACTTTGGAAAAACTATAGAGTGAGTGATAGCAGAGAAGAAGGAGAGTAACCTTCATTCTCGGTCACTGGCGAATAGAGACTTAGTCTTGCAACATCGTGGTCTCAGCTCGGGGGTGGCTAGTGGTAAATCCATTCGGAATCGTTGAGCCTACGGTTGGGTGGAAACGAGCACCCCTCTCAGTAGTTGCATCACCTGGTGTTTTTCTGATAAGTGTTATATCTTGTATCTTGAAATTTATATGCTGACATGTATGCTCATAGTCTGTGCAATTATGAATGGTTTCAGTATAAGACTGTCTGTGTGGTGTTTTGATCAGAAATGGTGGTTGCATGCTTTTATTGAAAAGACCATGTATGGCTTATTCTTATAGATAGATTTACATACACATATATTGAACTAATTCAGACTTAAAGTCTGTTCTCAGGAAATCTATGCCCTTATTCGTCTCTAGGAATGCCCTAGATAGATATCCCCATAGAAACACCCTTCTTGGAAAGCTTACCAACAACCTGAAACAGGATTTGATGGCACGAGTCTTAGTAATCATGCACGAGGAAGAATGGTCCTCTTAAAATCCTGATATTTCGGCATTTCGACACTCAGGGTATCCAAGCACGAGTCCTCTCGTACTCGCAAGTCTAGAAACCCCAATTTACGAAATCTCGAAATGGCAGTGTGTGGATAAGTATTGATTGATGGACGAGATCCTGTTGAAATATCTGAGGTCAGTCACGACCGTTATATTGGAGGAAGAAACGAGGGTGTTAATGCCTCAACCCCTTTCCTTTTATCTTCGTAAGTAGTGAAGAAATCGAGACCATAGATCCCCAAGGTCCGTGGGAGTATTTGGACCATCCATTTATAGGGACATGTGGTTGTCAGTAAGCATTTCAGCGTTTCGGTACCTAGGAAGACATAGGGGAAGAACCCTGATCATCACGAGTAAGGAAACCTCAATAACCAAAACCCCGAAATAGTTTAAGGAGTGGATGAGATAAGATAGTTCAGCATTTCGGTACCCGGGATACCTAAGTGCGAGCCCCTTTGTACTCACAAGTTCTGAATCCCTGTGGTCAGTGAAATTTTGATGGGAGAAACTCCGAAATAAGATGTGCAGGTTTAAGAGTCATTATTTCAGATTTTTGGCTCCCGGAAGGTCTAGGTGCGAGATCTCTTGTCTGTGTGTATTGCAAGACTCTGATTGACGAAACCCCGAATCTAGTCAAGGGTATTATGGAAGGGTGTATTAGCTTTTCGGCACCTGGGTAGTCCAGGAGAGTGAATCCTCGACCTTCGGTATCGCAAAATATG
Source organism: Picea mariana (assembly GCA_032191745.1). Taxonomy (NCBI): domain Eukaryota; kingdom Viridiplantae; phylum Streptophyta; class Pinopsida; order Pinales; family Pinaceae; genus Picea; species Picea mariana. The sequence continues at coordinate 12,837 of JASDQU010291426.1, read as the reverse complement.
GTTATGGCATAATGTGACTTGGGTCGACGCTTTCTGCATTTCGGTATCTGGAAGACATAAGGGTAAGATCCTCATGTCCTTGCACATTGCAAAATCCTAAAATGATAATAGAATGGAGTAGTTATGAGTTTTCGGTGTTTCGGATTTTGGGAAAACCTAGGAGTGAGACTTCTTGTCATTACACATCGCTAAATCCCGAAGTATGAGATCTGAAAAAAGGTCTAGCATGGGTAAGCCTTGGCATTTTGGTGTTTCAACACCTGGGATACCTGATGGTAAGTTTTCTTATGCTCACCAGTCCCGAAAACCCGGTCCGCGTATTCTCGGAATGGACTGAGCGACACATTTATACAATTATATGTACGCTAAGGTTTTGGAGTTTCGGCTCCCGGGAAACCTAAGTGCAAGTCCTTCTGTTGTCACATATCCCAAAATCCCGATGGAGGAAACCCTGAAACATGGAAGTATGTTTAGAGTTAGTATTTCAGATTTTGGATCCCGGAAGACCCCGATGTGAGACCTCCTGTCATCACATCCTCCGAACTCCTAACTTGCGAAGTCCCGAAGAAATAGAGCATAGAGAAGCATGATATTTTGGTGTTTTGGCACCCGGGATATCTAGAGATAAGTGTCTTGTCCTCGCATATTGTGAAATCCTGATAGGTGAAGTCTTGAAATGGATTAGCACACATGGTTTTGGTGTTTCAGCTTTTCGGTGCCCGAGACTTGCAAGGCCAATTTTCCTCGTATTCGCTAGCCGTGAAATTTCGATGGATGAAACCCCGAAATAAACAAGGGAATACTTGATTCACGACTTCTCGTATCACAAAAGTCAATAAGTACCCTCCGATAAGGCCTGTGGCCATAACCGTCGATCAAATGAGTGCGAATAAGGGATGGCAAGATCTGTATCAGGTATCGTAGGGACTCGAGGAGTCCTATTCCTCAGAGAAAAGAAGAAAAAGGCCGAATTTTTTTAAATTCCGTAGTGGGTGTGTTACAAATTGGTATCAGAGCATGGTTACAACACTTGGCCTGCTTGGGCTCATGAACGAGTTGCGTAGAAGCTCCATTCAAAACACTCCTAAAAGGAGTAACCCCCTGTCTTAACCTTCCTAATCAAAGGACGAAGTTAAGAATGAAAACTCCTATTGTGTGTGTGTACATGTGAAAATATGAATTATGTATTGGTTATAAATAAATATAAATATTGACTAACAACCAACATTTTTCCTTTTGCACACAAGCAGAAGATCAACCGCGGGGGAAATTATCAACGTATAGAATGGTGACTCACCAAGGGGTGGGGGAAGGCTCCCACAATAGAGACGAAGAGTCTGATGAAAGGAGGGTAGTAGGGACCCCTCCAGATCTAGTCGAGACTGTGAGGAGTCTCATGGTCGAATTACAAAGATGCAAGGCTGACAATGAAAGGATGATGAAAGAACAAGAGAAACAAACGAAAATTAATGCAGTTTTACTGCAAAGCTTATCTGACTTACAAAAACAGATGCATCATGAACCTGAGACACAGAAACATGGTCATGTCAGTGGCCACACTGAAAGAAGCACCTCAAGAAAGGTCCACCCCAGAGATAAGGGACAAGTGTCGGATGATTCCTCTGAGAAGGAATATGGTGAGTCGAAGGGCTCTTCTAGCAGCAGAACTAGTTCCTATTCTCGAAGGAAACAAAAGAAGAAAAATCCTTCCAAAGGTCATAAATTCAAAGAATTCAGAAATGCCAAACCACCCTCCTTCGACGGAGAAATAAAGAAGGGAGAAGAAGTAGAGGCCTGGCTGCTTGGACTAAAGAAATATTCCAGAGTCCATGACTTTTTAGAAAATTTGAAGGCCCGAGTGGCCACCTTCAACTTGAACGGAAAGGCTTCCATTTGGTGGGAATATATTAAAAACGTGAAAGGGGTTCGCGAAGAGGACCTGTCCTGGAAGCAATTTGAGAAATACTTCCGGAAGAAGTATTTGTCGGAAAAATATTTCGACGAGAAGACCAAAGAGTTTTATGAAATCAAACTGGGACAACTCACTATAGAAGAATATGTCAACAAATTCCTTGATTTGTTGAGGTATGCACCTTATATAAAATTGGAAAAGGAAAAGGTGCAATGCTTCATCATTGGACTACCTAAGGACTATCAGAATAGAATTGAATTTGATGAGCCAAAGACTCTAGAAGGCACTATTCGAAAGGCAACCTATTGTCATGAACAGTTTGGGCATCGACCAGAACCTCGCGAAGGATGGAAATGGAAGAATAGTTCAAGATTTCAGAAAAAGGGGATTAAATTCCAAGGATTTAAGAACTATAAGAAGAATCCAAGAATGAGCTTCCCAGCCTGGAGTATGTACCAATAGAATTTTCCATCCTTGAGCGGAAATAAAACTTCTGGACCCATATCAATGAAGACTGATAACCCAAAGAGAGAACCTTTGAAATGTTGGGGTTGCAGGGAAGAACATCTATTTAGAGACTATCCACATCGACAACAGAATAGTCGGAGGATTTATAACATCTAGGAAGCTACCACCGTCAATGATGTGGCCATGAGTGTGCCGCAAATTTATGCATCCTTGGATAATAACCAACCTGACCACCAAGCTTCAGTGGTGGAAATAGAAGGTATGATTTCCAACCATCTAGTGTCTGTTTTGATTGACCCTGGTTCAAATTTGAGTTATATAGCCCCTAAAGCTATTGATAAGTGTAAACTATAGCCACAAAAACATACCAAGCCATTTTTGGTACAGTTAGCCACTGGCACCAAAAGAAGGGTAGCAGAGGTTATACTAGTCTGCCAATTGATGTTGGGTAAATTCCCCACCCAAGCAACCCTTAACTTATTACCCCTAGGATCGTATGATCTATTGATTGGTATGGAATGGCTAGCCGCCCATAAGGCCAGATTGGATTGTTACCATAAAACCTTATAATGTGTAAGTAAAGAAGGGAAAAAGATAACCATTCAAGGGATCTGAAAACCTGTCTCAGTGAGACAAATATCAACTTTACAAATGAGAAAGTATTGCCGAAAGGGATGTCCCCTATATGCAATAAAGGTGTTGAAAACAATCGAAGGTGACAAACCAAGCCCTGACGATCACCCTATCCTGAGAGAATACAGAGATGTGTTTTCGGAAGAGGTATCAGGTCTACCTCTGAGAAGGGACATAGACTTCTCGATAGAACTTGCACCGGGAGCAGTGTCGGTGTATAGGACACCCTACCGGATGAGCACACCTGAGTTAGTTGAACTCAAGTTGCACTTAAAAGAAATGATGGATAAGGGCTATATTTGACCCATCATGTCTCCATGGGGAGCACCAGTCCTGTTTGTGAAAAAGAAGGATGGTACCCTTAGACTGTGTATAGATTATAGGCAACTCAATAAGGTAACCATAAAGAATAAGTACCCCTTGCCCAGGATCGATGACATGTTCAATCAATTGGGGGGTGTGTCTATTTTCTCAAAGATTGACTTGAGGTCAGGATACCATCAAGTCTAAATTAAGGGTGAAGACATCCACAAAACTGCCTTCCGAACATGGTATGGTCACTATGAGTTCATGGTAGTTCCATTTGGGTTAACCAATGCCCTTGCCACTTTTATGTGCTTGATGAACAATGTACTCAGCAAATTCCTAGACAAATGTGTGCTGGTTTTTATTGACGATATACTAATTTACTCCAAGAATAGAGAAGAGCATGAAGAGCATATTAGACTCGTGCTGCAAGTGCTAAGAGAACATCAGCTCTATGCCAAATTCAACAAATGTGAATTCTTCCAGAAGAAAATATATTACTTAGGCCATGTTCTATCCGAAGAAGGAGTAGCAGTAGACCCTGACAAAATCAGGTCTATCATGGAATGGCCTACCCCAAAGGATGTTTCAGATATCAGATCCTTTATGGGATTAACAAGATACTATAGGAGATTTATAAAAAGGATTCTCCAAGATTGGTTGTCCAATCACTGCCCTCCAGAAGAAGGGGACAAAATTCCTGTGACACAGAAATGTGAAGAAAGATTTCAAAACTTGAAACATCGACTGACCCATGCACCCGTGTTGAAGATCGCCGACCCCGAAACATATTTCCTCCTGTGCATAGATACTTGTAAGGAAGGGCTCAGAGGAGTCCTTATGCAGGGAGGAAATGTAGTCTTCTATGAATCCTAGAAATTGAACGAGCATGAAGTCAACTATGATCTAGAGCTAGCCGCTATAGTACATGCCTTAAAAATGTGGAGGCATTACCTCCTAGGAAGGAAATTTTTACTCATGACAGATCATTATGGATTGCGATATTTGTTTGACCAACCGAAGCTCAATGCTAGACAAGATAGATGGATGGCCCTCCTTAGTGAATTTGATTTCGAAATCAAACACATTAAAGGAAAAGAAAATAGGGTGGTCGATGCCCTTAGTCGAAGTATTAAAACAATTCACCTAGCCATGGTGAGTACCTGTGAGACGGATGTCCAAGAAAGAGTTAGAAATGCTCAAGGAACAAATCCATTCTTCCATACCGTGACCTCATACCTACAGGAAGAACCCACAAGGATAAAGTATGGAGACTACTAGATGATGGAAGGAGGTCTGCTCACTTATCGAAGCAGATTGTACATTCCATATTGTGACGACTTGAAGAGGTTCATACTGGATGAACTACATAAAAGACCTTATATCGGTCATCCAGGATACCAGAAGATGATCACGGCCACCAGGAAACAATTCTATTGGCCTGGGTTGAAGAAAGACATAGCCGAGTACCTAGCCAAATGCATAGAATGCCAACAATTAAAAGAAAAACACCAACACCCAGCGAGATTATTACAACCTCTACCAATCCCCGAATGGAAATGGGAAACCATCTCCATGGATTTCATCACTGGATTACCAACCTTGACCAAACAGAATGACGCTATTATGGTCGTGGTGGATAAATTGAGCAATTCTGCTCACTTTATCCCCATCAAGTCAACTTGCAAGGCAATAGACATTGCTCAAGTATTCATGAAGGAGATATTCAGACTGCATGGTATGCCGAAAGAGATCGTGTCTGACAGAGACATGAAATTTACTTCCAACTTTTGGAAGTCACTGATGGATGGTTTAGAGACCAAGTTGTTGTTTAGCACCACCTATCACCCTCAAACCAATGGACAGATGGAAAGAGTGAACCAAATACTTGAAGACATGCTAAGAATGCATGTAATGCATCAACCCAAGAAGTGGGAAGATTACCCGTCACTAGAAGAATTCGCCTACAACAACAGCTACCAAGCATCCTTAAAGATGAGTCCCTTTGAAGTCCTCTATGGTAGGCCGTGTAACACTCCAGTCAACTGGAGTAATCCCATAAACAAGATTTCTTTTGGACCTGACATTTTGAAAGAAATGGAACATCAAGTGACTCAGATAAAACAAAACCTGAAGGTCGCTCAGAACCGACATAAAAGTTATGCCGACCAAAAGAGAACTCTAAGAGAGTTCAAAGTGGGAGATCATGTATATCTCAGAGTTAGGCCCAGGAAAAGTTTCTTGAAAATGGGAGCTTGTGCCAAGTTAGCACCTTAGTATTGTGGAACCTTTGAGGTTCTAGATAGAGTGGGACCAGTAGCCTATAGGCTAGAACTTCCTCCCACAGTAAAGGAACATAATGTTTTCCATGTTTCATTATTGAAGAAATATGTACATGATGCTAACCATATAATTGATTGGTTTGTGATCCAAGTGGAACTGGAGGGATAATTTCTACCAGAACCTAAATGCATACTGGAAAGAAAGGAAACCCTGCTCTGGAACTGAACCATTGCACAGGTCAAGGTGCAGTGGAAACATTTTGTCCCAGATGAGGCTACTTGGGAAATGGAGGATGCCATGAAATGGGCATATTTGATTTTGTTTACATCTGTACATGCACGTCAAGTTGATATATAGAACATCGAGGATGATGTTCCTTTAAGGGGGAGGGAATTGTAACATGATGCAGGAGCATCGCCAGCACATCAAGCGAGCCAGCACATCAAGCGAAAATCAGCTGGGAAAAGCCAGCACAAATTTTGAAAATGCCTTGGGTCTGTTGCACAAGATCTTAAATGAGTCATTTAAGAGATGGCGTACTAGTATGTTGTATTGGACCTTGAGCGGATAGCTCTCGTCCTTAGGTAGATAGACGACATTTAATCTAGTAAATGCTAGTAGATAGGATTTTTTAATTTTAGATTTGATAGCTTAGAGTCCGAGAGGGAGAACGAATATAGACACCCTCATTGTGCATTGTAACATAGTTCAGATTTCAGGAAGAGTTAGAAGAATCTGTAGCATAGGAGAGAAGTAGAGAACTGTAGAAGAACACCCATGTACAGATCTTGAATTAATAGAAGAAATTGATTCAGATTCATGGTTGTTGTGTTATTCTCTGTGTATGTGTATTGAATGCTCTACTTATGAGTATTTACTTTCTGTTATGCATTTTTTGTTATGCTGTGTGTATGATTTCATGTGTTGAGATTGAAATGTGAGAGGAAGTGAAATGAGTTACAATTGTTTCTCTGTCTGAGAAAGTATTCCTGCAAGGAGTGCAGTCAAAGTCATCCGCAAGGAGTGCATTGACAGAAGGCTCAGATAGTTTAACTCTTGTTCTCATTCACCCAGGAGTGAAATTTAGTTATACGAGTCGTGCAAGGAGTGTGCAGGCTAAGGAGAGTCTCAGTCGTGAAACTGAGTGAAGTATTGAAGAACTACTGCTGCAGGTGTGCGCAGAGTCAAAAGAACTCAACTCTTAGGAGTGTTGGAGAACTGCTGCAAGGAGTGCGTGCAGAGAACCTCTTTGAGGTTGAAAGTGTGAGAAATCTCAGGAGGGATAAGGCTTTCCAAATCTGTCAAGGAGAAAACACTGAGAGTCTGTGCATAAAGTGATTGAATAGGTGCTACAAAGTTACATGCAGAAGGACCAGTGTTCGTAGAAGAAAACTCCAAGGAGGAAAGAAATTCGATGGTAAGGATATTACAGAGGAGATTGACAAAACCTGTCAGCCGTTGGATCTCACGGAGGTGTGAGGAGGTTATGACCACACCAGAGCCCAAGCTCAAGAGGTTGCTGAGTCGTTGGATCAGCAAGTGATTTCCTGTCAGCTGTTAGATCTCGAGGAGTTGCGTAGGGGTTAAGCCCTAGTGTGCAGAGGAGAAGTCCCAGACAAGTCATCGGGATATTGAAGTCATTGGGAATTCTGAGAGTGCAAAAATCATGACATCAGGAATCGCGATCCATGATATTTCGATAGGCGCAGGACCGTCTATCGTGTGGGACACGCGTCAGGAGATCCTGGAATTCAGGGATCGGAGAATCAGAGTTTTCGAGCACAAAGAAACCTTGTCATACAGAATTGCGATCCACGATTTCTCGACAAGATCAGAATCATCCATCAGTGAGACACGTGTCAGGAGATTCTGAGGAGTTGGAGTTCGGAGCATCGGGGATTTCGAAGGGAATAAACCCTTGCAGTTTGGAATCGCGATACGCGAAATCCTGATAGGAGAGTCGTGTGGGCCACAGGTGGAGCCAGTGGAGGACAGGTGTCAGAAATCTGGGAAGAGTCGGGAATCGGCATATCGGAGTTCCTGAGGATAAGGAACTTGATATATTTCAAGTTTTGAACCCTGGGGGAAATCGGGACCGCTCATTTAGGGGACGCATGGCAGAGATCTGCGCCATCGGAGGAAGCCCCGACAAGGAGTCATCCATCAGTGTTTGGAACCATCGGGATATCGGATACCTCGGTGACAAGTTTCTCATACACTTTGGTTTCGTGAACCCCGAAATAGTGAGGAGCAGCGAGAGCCATCCATCCTAGAGGACGCGTGGCCGAGATCGAAGTGATCGGGAAATCGAGGATTCTGTTGACAAGAGGTTCGGTGCATTTCGACACACAAATTCCCGAACCCTGATAAGAGATAAGACTGTGGTCACAGGCTAATGTTCCTATGGTTCAAAGCCTATAGCTAGAGGGTTATCATGGAAAAGGTACGTCGCGGTTCAAGGAATCGCGAGTCTTGGAGACACGAGTATTTCGACATCGTAGACCCCGAAACCCCGATGGGAGTTACAGCTGCGGTTGGATAGGAGCCAGTCGTGTGGACTAAAGGCTTAGCCAAGTGGGGCTAAGACAACAGAGGAGCGCATAAGAGATCGAAGATCGGTGATTCGAGTTTCCAGAACATCGTGGGTGCCAAAAAATCCGATAGTGGAAACCCTGATAGAGCAAAGGGGGATCTCGAAAATTGTTTCCTGTGGGAGGAAAATTTCCCGATAGGGAAATAGAAGAACTTCAAAGTTCTTTGGGCCAAGGAAGGAGAAAGATCCTGTGAGCGGACGTGCCCGTGGTTGGCGCGCCTGCATCATAACACCCTATTTCCCCCAGTCTGTAAAAATAACTATACTGTCCAAGTATTGTGGCAAACTCAGAAATGTGAATGTGTGATGTGAATGGACCTTGTGAAAAAGGTCGATGAATGTAAATAATATTATGAATATATATATATATATTGCAGGACTGCTGAGAGGGGGATGTGCTGAAAAAAGAGACCACGATCGCTGAAGAAAGGTGGTGGAAGGCACCTGGAATGGTGGCATTAACTTCCACCGAAACCAATACCATATTTGGACTTCATTGGCCTGGAGAACCAAGAGCGGCTCACTGGCCCCAAATTAAATGACTCGCTAGGTTGGTAGGTAAATGGCTCCTCATGAGTAATGAGGGATGGGGGTGAACCGCCCATTCGTAGAGTCCTCAGACCTGACCACTATGAGGAAGATCATGCCACATGCAACCTCGCCGAAAGGAGAAAAGGACAGAAGAATGTGACATCAGGGGGTAGATGCGAGGGGAAGAAGGGATCAGAAGAACTCTGGAAAAACTACAGAGTGAGTGATAGCAGAGAAGAAGGAGAGTAACCTTCGTTCTCGGTCACTGGTGAACAGAGACTCAATCTCGAAACATTGTGGTCTTAGCTTAGGGGTGGCTAGTGGTAAATCCATTCGGAATCGCTGAGCCTACGGTTGGGTGGAAACGAGCACCCCTCTCAGCAGTTGCATCACCTGGTGTTTTTCTGATAAGTGTTATATCTTGTATCTTGAAATTTATATGCTGACATGTATGCTCATAGTCTGTGCAATTATGAATGGTTTCAGTATAAGACTGTTTGTGTGGTGTTTTGATCAGAATGGTGGTTGCATGCTTTTATCGAAAATACCACATATGGCTTATGCTTATAGATAGATTTATATACACATATATTGAACTAATTCAGAATTCAAGTCTGTTCTCAGGAAATCTATGCCCTTATTCGTCTCCAGGAATTCCCTAGATAGATATCCCCATAGAAACACCCTTCTTGGAAAGCTTACCAAGAACCTGAAAGAGGATTTGATGGAGCAATTATTAGTAATCCTGCACGAGGAATAATGGTCCTCTTAAAATCCCAATATTTCAACATTTCGCCACCGGGGGTATCCAAGCGTGAGTCCTCTCGTACTCGCAAGTCCCGAAACCCTGATTTACGAAATCCCGAAATGGCAGCATGTGGATAATTATCGATTGATGGACGAGATCTTGTCGGAATATTTGAGGTCAGTCGCAACCATTAGATTGGAGGAAGAAACGAGGGAATTAATGCCTCAACCCCTTTCCTTTTATCTTTGTAAGTAGCGAAGAAATCGAGACTGTAGATCCTTAAGGTCCGTGGGAGTATTTGGACCGTCCATTTATAGGGACACATGGATGTCGATAAGTGTTTCGGTATTTTGGTACCCAGGAAGACATAGGGGAAGAACCCTGATCATTGAGAGTCGCAAAACCCCAAAATAGTTTAAGGAGTGGATGAGATAATATAGTTCGGCATTTCGATACCCGGGATACCTAAGTGCAAGCCCCTTTTTAATCTCAAGTTTCAAATCCCTGGTCAGCAAAATTTTGATGGGAGAAACCCCAAAATAAGGTGTGTAGGTTTAAAAGTCGGTATTTCAGAGTTTCGGCTCTTGGAAGGTCTAGGTGCAAGATCTCCTATCTGCGCGTATTGCAAGACTCCGATTCGTGAAACCCGAAATCTGGTCGAGGGTATGATGGAAGGGTGTATCGGATTTTCGACACTCGGGTAATCCAGGAGAGTGAATCCTCGACCTTCGGTATCACGAAATCCGGATATGGAATAATGTTACTTGGGTTAGCGCTTTCGGAATTTCGGTATCTGGAAGACCCAAGGGTAAGCTCCTCATGTCCTTGCACATCGCAAAATCTCGAAATGATAATAGAATGGAGTAGCTATGAGTTTTCGGTGTTCCAGCTCCTGGGAAAACCTAGGAGTGAGACTTCTTGTCATTACACATCGTGATATCCCGAAGTATGAGACCTGAAAAAAGGTCTAGCATGGGTAAGCCTTGGCGTTTCGGTATTTCGGCACCCGGGATACCTAACAGTAAGTTTTCTTATGCTCACCAGTCTCGAAATCCCGGTCTGCGAATTCCTAGAATGGATTGAGTGGCACATTTATATAATTATACATACGTTAAGGTTTCGGAGTTTTGACTCCGAAGAAACCTAAGTGCGAGACATTTTGTCATCGCATATCCAAAAATATTGATGGAGGAAACCCCAAAACAGGGAAGTATGTTTAAATTTAGTATTTTGGAGTTCAGATCCTAGAAGACCCCAATGTGAGACCTCCTGTCATCGCATCCCCCAAACTCCTGACTTGCGAAGTCCTAAAGAAATAGAACATAGAGAAGTGTGATATTTCGGTGTTTCAGCACCCGGGATATCTAGAGACAAGTGTCTTGTCCTCGCATATCGCCAAATCCTAATAGGAGAATTCTCGAAATGGATTATCACACATGGTTTTGGTGTTTAAGCTTTTCGGTGCCCGGGACTTGCAAGGCTAGTTTTCCTCGTATTCGCTAGCCGTGAAATTTCGATAGATGAAACCCTGAAATAAACAAGGGAATACCTGCTTCGCGACTTCCCGGATCACGAAAGTCGATAAGTACCCTCTGATAAGGCCTGTGGCCATAATCGCCAATCAGTTGAGTGCGGATAAGGGATGGCAGGGTCTGTATCAGGTCCCGTACGAACTCGGGGAATCCTATTCCTCCAAGAAAAGAAGAAAAAGGCTGAAAATTTTTAAATTTCGTAGTGGGTGTGTTACACCGGGTCACGATCCAAGTTCATGTGGAAAGTAGGTCCGGGAGGAAATATTTTCACCCATCGCTTGAAGCTAGCCGAGGTCGGAAGTCCTAAAGCTCGAAATTAGCAGGAGTCATCCGATTCAGAGGGATGCATGGCACCAGATATGAGAATTCATTGTTTCATGAATCAGAGGTTTTAGCATGGAGCACAACATAATTTTGCAAAGCATGAAGTCGCGTAGTGCCCAGGAAATGGGCCCATGGTCATATGGAAATTGGGGCCATAAAGAAGGGTAAGTGCCTATTGAGCGGCTAGTGACTGGGGTTTTCGAGGAAGCAATCATGGTCGTCAAATTCAAAGCAAGTTTGACCGTCGATCTGAATAAGGCCATTTCGCAAGTTCGGGCATCGAGATATTTGGAATCAAGTGGAGTGAAGACTCCCGAAAGATGAAATCCCAAAGCACGTTTCGATATGAGTGCCAAGTTGTTAAGGCCCTAACCTGCACATAGGTAGATCAATGTATTCAGATGTAATAAAGGTCAATATTAATAAGGCCTTTCAATAAAATAGAATAAGGTGGATGTAAGAAGACCTAATAGAAGCTTCTGCTTCTAGAAGGATCTTCCTCTAGATGCTTCTCTTAATAGACATATTTAGTATAAATAGGGGTCGAGGATATGAGAACCCTAGCTTGGAGATTATTGTAATAGAGCGCTGCTCGATTGGAGGTTGCCCCCTCGAAGAGGCCTGTGAACATTGCTTTCTGAATCAAAGTTCTATTTCTATTTCTATTGTTATATCTTTTTGTGTATTGTGAAGATTATGCTGGATATTTTATTGTTATTCTGCCATTTCTAGCATTTTATTTCTGTTTTACATATTTTATATATCTGGTATCTTGCAAGTGGTATCATAGCACTTTCCTTGGCAAAAATTGTGGGTATTTTTTTTCTTCAGGGTAGAGACGTATTCCGACGTTTTTAAGCCATAGATATCTGTTGTTACACGCATAAACCCGCGGTTGAGGGATTCATTGATCCAGATTATTTTTAGCATGAAATGAGAGCGGAGATATAATAAAGAAATGCATAGAGATATTGCAGATATTCGATAATATAACATAAATTTATCAGAGATGTAACCATAAATACAGATATACAGTAATACACGATTTCTATTAATCAAAGAAATGTACAGAGATTGTAAAAATACAGAGTGAAAGACTCGCTAGAATGGTGGCAGCTTATCTCTGAGAAGAGATGTGACGGATACTCGCATTCGCAAGAAGATGATTACAATGAGGCTCGGAAGTCCTTTTTACAATAGACGGGAATGCCAAAAGTCCTAGACATCCAAAAACCTAACCCTAGGAGATGAAGTGCCAAAAGTTATGTGGGCCCCGTTTGGGTAAGTTGGTACATCAACTTCCCAGGGTCGTAACTTTTGCATACGATCTCCGTTTTAGGCGTGTGATAGCTTGTTGGAAAGGTATCGTTGAAGACATTCATTTTGGGGGCTCAATTATTCCTTCAGATATCATTGAGAACATCGATCTCAGAAAACCTTCATTTAGGCTCTCAAAATGGCCCCAGAAGTTAAAACCTCCTAAAAATAGTAAATTGCCAAAATTGTC
>JASDQU010291422.1:3656-14443 GCA_032191745.1 Picea mariana | reverse complement strand
GTTACACTTGTTATTCTTTATGGATGTGAAGTCTGGGGTTGTAGTATCTCTCGTGAATCCTGGAGAAAGATAGAGCAAATACAAAAGAATTTTATAACCTATAATCTCAAAATTAAAGGAAATACACCCTATCCCATCCTCCTCTTAGAAACAAGCCTCTCCCCCTTGAGAGCATGGATATGACTAGATACCTAATGTATAAGAACAAGTTAAACAACATGGAAGACAAGAGGCTACCTAAAATTGCTTCAAAATCAAGTCATAACCACCATCGACTCAAGAGAGGATGGAACAAAGACGCCCGGTCTTGGCTAAACTATTGGGGAATCATGGAAGAAACCATTTTGCAGAATAAAGATACTATTAAAAAAAACGTTAAATCAAAATTTAAGGAGAAAATGTGGTGTGATAAAGAGTTAGAAGAAAAAACAAAATTAAGGTATTATAAAGATGTAATCAACCCTAATCTAGAAGATCAAAATTATCTTTTTTTTTTGCCAAGTGTAAAGAAAAAAATAAGCATTGCTAAGATAAGAACAAATTCTCACAAGCTCCATAGTGAAACTGGGCGTTGGTCAATTCCTAAAACACCATGGTATGAAAGAGTGTGTCACCTTTGTGACACTAAGAATGTTGAAGATGAAAAACAATTTCTCTTAGATTTTATGGGTTATACCCATATTAGATCTCATTTTCAAAATATTTATCACACTACCAACCTTCCTAACCTCTTAACTCAACAAAAGTATGGTGATGTTGGAAAGCTTCTCTTAATGCTTTTCGAGCACAGAAACAAAATTCTAAAGAATCACAAGTAATCACTTACCCTCTTAAGGTCTGATAGACCAATTCGGTCTTAGTGGACGTTAATCATCATCAAGTTTTTTATCAAGGTCTGAATCACAAGTTTTTTATCTATCTTAATGCATAAAAAACTTCTGACATGATTGGGGGGGCAGGTTTTGTCGGGATCCCAACTACCAATTATCAAGCTATGATAAAAACCACTTCCTAGAATCATTTTTTAGTGATATATAAAAGAATATGAATAGTACATCCAAGTGAAAAATTTCCACATTAGTGAGTGTTCCATGAAAGCATCCTAGTGCTCTCTTGCACCAATAGCATTATCATCATGGAATATTGGGAATTTTCGGTATAAGATGGCATATCATGAAGATAACCTGCAATATTAGAAAAATCAAATGGTTTGTAAGAATATGTTGACCACGAAGCAACAATTTGAGTTAGAAAACTTGAATCAATCAATGATATTATTATGTCATATAAATTCTCAAATTCTACATTATTATTTACTTCCCTTGCTTGAAGCCTATGCTTCCTTCTATGATAAATAAGTTCATGTTCAGGAACAAGATGGAGTATACATTGGGTGTTCCTTCTTGTAGAGTATATTTTTGTTGTATTTGGAATCAGTGGAGTCATTGTTGACGCCCAAAAGTGCAACATAAAATTCTTGCATGCAAATGGGTTTCAATTCATTATTACGTATATATATTTTAAATAATACTAAATAGGTGGGACCCATTTAGAAAAATAATGAAGAAAACACTCCTCTTATTGTGCTCATGTTTACCTTATGAGAAAGATTCTACAGTTTGAGAATAGAGAGGGAGATCATAACATTTTTCTATGTGCAATTGATGGATGTTGAGTGTACTAGCAATTGGATTTTAAAAAGGAGAAAATTTTAATAAACATTTTAGTTTATTCTTGCTACACCTAGATTTTGATATATTATTCAAACTCCAAGTACCAACCACATGCAACTTATGGCATATTTATTATGGATGATTGATTATTATGTGTAATTCTAATACTCCACTAGAAAAGAATGTGGGACATGTTGTTTTGGGTGCTAAGTATTAAATGGGAATATAATAGTTGAAATAATCAAAGAGGGAGGCCCGATTCGATTTCGAAAATGGGAATGATATGTTTTGTTGGTTGATATCATATGTTTGGAATAAGGTATTGGAGGCTAAGTGCGCTCCATATTTGGTTGTGTTTTATGGCATTTAATGTGAAAAGAGGGGAAGCGACGTGCATTTAGTACATGTTGTTCTTTCCCTACCTCGAATCCACCACCTTCACTATTCTCCTCGCGCTTGTTTTGGTTTCTCTGGTTGGTAACACCTCCATTGTGTTTGGCCTTGGTGGAAAATAATTGCACTCTGTTAACTGTCTTAGCATTCTTCTTACAAGTATGGTCTTTTACCTCTTCATTCATGAATTGTTAGCTCTGCTCCATCTAAAATTGTTTTGTTGGCTCTTAGAGTTTGCATGTAGAATGTGTTTGTTTTCCAAAGTTTACAGTGGATTGTGTGTGGGCATTTTGGTTGTGTCAGATACATTTCGATTTGGGTTTCTTCCTGTTGGCATTTAAGTGTTTCAATTGAAATTATTATTTGACATTCTACTCTATTTGAAGTATATGGTCGTATGGTGCCTATAACAAAGGTGCTATTATTGTGGTATGGTTGTTGGAAAATGTTTTTGGGTGAATGAGTTCGGTTTCACTCATTTCGTATGACTAATTTTGAGGGTTTCATCCGTAAAAGAAAAAAAATAGTAGGATTTTGTGATTATTGTATTGTACCCTTACTACGTATCACACTTTTGAAGTTTTACAGCCCTTTCATATTATCCTTACCACTATTTGAAAGGTTATGGAGACCTATGTATTTTCTTGCGGTCACTTTGGGAAATTTGTGAAGGAGTATTTTTTGGCTTTGCTTGCAGCCATTCCTAAATACCTATGCATATTTGTCTGCTCTATGCCTTGTTTTTCCCATCCAATATATGGCCAAGTAAATAAATGAAAACCCAGGCTTGAATTTTTATTTATGGTCTCTTCCCAACAATGGGAAGATTGATTAAACTCACAAAATTGTGGCTTGCTTGTGCTTAACACATGAGGGAATTTCATCGAGTTGAAGTTGATGTTGGTTTGATGCTCACTAGGTTCGCACTAGGGTTTCATACCTGATTTGTTTTGTAGTTGTTAATTGGGGTTGTGATGTAAATAGTATGTGATGCACAGTTGAAAGGTTTTACGATTTTTTTCCTCTCATCCTCTCATGCCAACTTGAGGCATTATGGTTATGATTATGATTCAGTCAAATTTCTTTGTCGACAATCCTATGCAGAACGCTTTACCAATTTAAAGGATATCTATGGTTTAAAAAATAAAAGAGAACAAAACTTGCAAATTTGACAATCCTATCATTTTCTTTGAGATTGGTATTGGGAAGTTTAAAGAAAATGTTTCCATATCGTGGATATGGTATGTTAAACATAAAATTTGTCTTCACAAACAAAATGTCGTGGATCCTATGTATTGAAATTTATAATAATTTAATGGCACAAAGAAAATTTGGTGGGAGTTTTGGAAATAAATGGGCATGGTAAATAGTGGATATTCAAATGATTTTGTAGATATTTAAATTATTTTTGTTGAATAATGGCGGTGTTGATTATAAATTAATAAATGTTATTTCCAGTAACAGAACAATAATCGTCTCATTCCCATTCCTTGTCTCATTTTTCACTCATTATATGCCCACCACCTTCCCAATAAAATTTAATCCATCCCCTATTCTGTTGTCTTGAATTTCATTTTTAAAGGAAAAGGATTAAAGAGGATTCGATGATGATTTAAGTTGGAAATTGTGATATGAAGATATTGGTTTTGGAAGAAAAGGGATATGCATTTTGCTTGAACAATATTCAATTGTTGGTTCTCATCCATGCTACCATTTTTCATGCATTATAAATCCCATCATATTCCCAATGAACCTATCATTCCTTGTTCAAATTGAAATTGATTATTGGATTTGGTGGGCTGTGTCAATGGATGGATTGCATATGCTTCTGTTGTGAATGATAGAGCCAACATCTTGATTTTATTTAGGTAGAGTATTAGTGAATGGATTGTTAAAAGTTTTCATATTCTGATTAGAGTATTACTTCAGGATGAGTTTCTTTAGAAGAGGCAACAATGGAAGAGGTGCAAACAAAGGTAGAGGAAATAATTGGCAAAGAGGCGATAGAAGGTCACGATTTTCAATACATTTTGATGTTGATCTGCAAGAACTAAATCATATTTTCCAAGATGGTTTTTTTTATCTAGTTGGCCAAGGAATTCTGCAACCTAGACCCGAGAGGCCTCCTTTCCATCCACATCAAAATTTCTTTGGTATTTGTGTCCCCCCTCATGTTTCTATGCATACAGAACCACCTGTCAATGATGTCTGGAAATATATTTTCCATCAGCCCGTTTCTCATCATCATGGTTGGCCTACAATATCATTGTCATTTCCCCCTCCTCCACCACAATTCAACCCAAATGTCCAAGCTGATCATGTTTCCTCGCCAGTATAGTCCTCTCATGCAAGAAAGAGATTAAAAATTGTCATCCCCGAGCCAAAATTAGATAAAGGAAAAGGGGTGGCTAATCCCTCCAAGTCTTCTAAAGACTCCTCTAAATCAATGTCCTCTCATCTCCACCTCAAAGATAGTTGTTCCCATGTCATCAGTGAAATCCACCCACAAGGTTTCAATCAGTTGAATGTTGTTGCACAGGACAAATCATAAAAAGGAACAAAAGAAGGTAGCAATGAAAAGAGGCAAAATTCCTCTCACATCAAATATGGGTTTTAATGCTTTTTAATGTTATTTTCTTTTGAGGACAGATTTTATTGGTATGATGACATAATTTTTTGGACAACTAAGACACATTTATATAGAATATTTTGGACAGCATGGATATAATTATATTTTTGTCTATAGTCATGTTTTATTTTGATACTAAAATATTTGACTATTTATATGAGGATGGGAGTTACAAGGCGAATATTTGAGTTAATTTTTGGGGTGTTATATTTCATATTTTGGTGGTCATTAATGAAATGAAAATTAGAGTGACAAGGGGTCCCACCTATTTAGTTATTATTTAAATATACCCTTATTTATGTATTATTATTTATTTGTCTCAACTAATTAGTTAAGCTAATTAAGTTTAACAAAAGAAAGGTAGTTGAACTACCATAACTTATTGGGAAAGAATAAAATCTCAATCAAAAGAAGAGACAAAGGGGAGAGAGAACAGAAGGGGAACTTCTGATATAAGGTCTGGTCTATACTTGTGATATAATTATTTTCTTCATTCCTTCTGAGTTTACTAGAAAACTAAACCATCTTGATGATAACAGGGTCTTATTGAAGGTAGCATGATTCAAAACTTAATCATATTTTATCATAATCTTATTTCTAAAGGTATATGATCTATCTTTGGCAGTCCGTGTGTTCTTGTTTGTTTATGGATTATATTTTATCACTGATAAAGAATATTTTGGAGAGTCAAGTGACAACATTTTTATGGCAAGTTGATCCAAACCTTTAGCTTTAGTTTTATTTTGTTGTCAGAGTATTTTTGTATGGTTCCCATCAGAGACTTCTAAATCTAACTTTGGTCCCCACCCTCGTAGGGGTTTGTAAAAATAATTATGCTTTGTATCTCATAAAAAAGTTAATAAAAAAATTAGATTTCTAATTTCAGTCTCACATGCGTATCTTAATGATATTGTTCATATTTTGCTTTTATTCTTGTCTCTTATCCATGTACACACTTATGTATATTTTTGCTTTCTTTATTTTGCATAGTTGCATATAAAATATAAAACCATCCTTGATCCCTCATGCATATTAATTGTGGATTAAGTGATTGTTTTGAATTTAAGGCTATAAACTTCGAGTAACATTCCCAACTATCTTGCCTTAGCATAGCAAGATCTGAAAATGATTGAGTAAGGTTCTTCATACCTTTTCCTCAACATTTATTTGGCGACCATACTGGGGAGATCATTCCATATATCTCGTGTTGATTGTATCATGATTGTATTTTATTTTTTTGTTTTTTCTGATTACTCATTGACTGATTTTTCCATGACAGTACCTGTTGTGAGACAACCTAATATTGGAAATGGTCTTGATGACCAGACCATTATTTTGACTTTATTCAACACTATTTTAGAAACTGCCAGTACTCGTGTTGAACTTTAACGCTCTTGGGAAGCAATTGAAAGGGACATAAATATTCGTGAACGTTGGGAAGCCAGGAAAAGGCATCCCATAAATCAACAGTAACCTTTCCTATAATTGTTTAATCTTTTATTTCATGTCCTTTAATTCTCTTATTTCTCAAAGAAGAAGATGATTGTCCCTTGAATTTACCTCTATTTCTAAAACAGGAAGAAGAAAAATTGTCTTATCAACACAACAAAGTGCTCTTAGGTAAACCCTATCTGATTCTTCTAGTTCATCTTCATCACCCATGCCTATCACCTTCAACATGATGTCTTCGGGTAGTGGTAGTGGCACCAGAGGTTCCTCCTCCTCGCAACCCTCTGCTTCATTTGTGATTGGTAGTATCTATATTCATCAAGTCCCTATTCAATCTACTACCAATCTTGCTAAGGTAATTAAGAAGTATGGACTTTTTCAATTTGAGGAAGATGCTACAACCACCCCCTGGCACATGTCTTCTCTCTTGAATCTCATACCAGCCACCCAACCATTACCAAAATTCAAAGATCATTTACCTAGGTTCTTAGGAAATGGTATTGTTACCACAAATGAATACCTGATATCATTTTCTAATGCTTTTCATAACATAGGGGCTAATGATAATGACACTTGCATGCATCTATTTGTCAATTCTATTGAATGGAAAGCTACAGCATATTTTTTTGACCTCCCTCCCAAAATCCTTTCAACTTGGGAAGAATTGGTGTATTGGTTCAAATCCACTTATGGACAGCCCAAGAGTCCAACTGATTAGTTAAGGGAATACAACAATATTTCTTATAAGGATGGTGAAACCATTAATTATTTTAACCTTTGTTTCACCAAACTATATAATCAAATCCCCGAACTAATATGTCCTCAAAATCAAGTTGATTCCATGCGTTATTATAATCCTTTACCTTCCCCTTATCGTCACAGACTTGAAGAAAAGGCTATCGACCATCTCGGTTTCACCCTTTAGGATTGTATAGAATATGAAGAGCAACTTGAAAGAACGGGTCTTCCTAAGGGAGACTTGGTCAAGAAAACAAACATGTCTGCCATTCTACAACTCCTGCAAGATATGAATAATAGGATGATAGCCTATGAACGAAAAGGAATTTCTTCTTCCTCTTCTCTTGGGGATTCTTCTTCTTCCCTAGCACATTTTAGAAATATTAATGAAATCACTTTTCAGCCAAAAGCCATAATGAATCGCACTTGGTGTAACCTCTGTGAAGAAAATAATGATGAAAATTCCTGTGAAGTTAAAAGAAATGTTAGAGATAAGATCTTTGGAAAAAGCCCTGATACCAAAATCATTGTTTTATATTGGGTTGAACCAGAAGATATTATGGTGGTGAATACGAGGAATAAATCTTACATTGCCAAGGGAAAATTTGATCTTCCCCACACTTCTTCTGCCCCAAGTTCATATTTTCAAAGTGTTGATACACGAACTGTCAAAACCTTAAGCAATCAAGGAGTATCTCCTCCTCTTCCCTCTTCTAAGTACAATATCCTTAACTAATTGGCTAATATCAAAGTTGATTCTATCCTTTTGTACATGGTTGTCATCCCAAAACAATGGAAACATCTTAAGGACTTTATGGAAGGTAATATTTCTACCATAGCCAGTATATTTGAAGAGTCAAAGGAAAAAGACTCAACTGTAAATAGGATAGGTGTAAATAATTTTAGGAACATTGTAAAAAAAACCCTTTCTATATCTCAGTAAAAATCATGGATATAATAGCTCACTGGTTCCTAATTGATGGTCGGTCCAGTCCAAGTGTGATGTATAAAATTATCATGGAAGAGCTTGGCTTATCTTGTACCAATGAAAATTATAGAAGCATTCTCTATTATAATAATCTGCAGCAATCAACTATAGGTGAGATCAAGGAAGTAACCTTAGTTTTGTGTGCACATCCCGAGATAAGGACAACTCTCAATATCCAAGTAATTGATATTTCGGTGAGTAACTACTCAATTATTTTAGGAAGGGACTGGCAAGCCTTAACTAGTGGATACCTTTCTCTCGATGGTACACATTTATCCATCCCTTGAAACAAAAAGAACATTATAGTTCTTAGGGAGGGAATAATTTCACCCTATATAGAGAGTGTTCCCCAACCCATTGTAAATTATCTCGAAGAAGATTTGGGGGTGTACTCTATCTTTGCTAATGAAGGTGACACTATACTTGAACCAATTGATTTTAATGATGGCATGTGGCACATGCATTTCGAAGTCTCATGTTCAAATGGAGGTAATGGAGTTAGCATCATTATATATTCCCCTATAGGCAAAATTCACAATTTCTCTTATAGGTTGGAATTTTCTTGTACAAACAATGTTGTTGAGTTTGAGGCCTTATTGTTGGGTATTGAAAATGAATATAACCTTGGTTGTAACAACCTTACATTATTTGGTAATTCTTAACTTGTTGTGAATCTTGTACGAAAGATTTATGTACCAAACAATAAGTTACTTAAACATTATACCCAAGATATTTGGATGTTGATTTGAAATCTGTTATCTTTCAACATCACTCATGTTAAGAGGGAAATTAATTCAATGGATGATAGATTAGTTGTTTTTGCAACTTATCCTACTCGATAGATTTTAGCTCAAAGACCCGATTGTACGCTCCAATATGTATATCGTCCTCACCTCCCTGAAAATGTAGAATCATGGTAGGTTTTCCCGAGTGATGAACGCATTTTGACTTTCATCAAAATGAACCTTATAAACCCAAGAAAAACATCTATGTTGAGGATGACAAATTTCCTAAAGGATTGACTCCTCTTGAAAGTTCATTTTCGTCAAGTGATGTAGGAAACAAAAAAACACATAAGGAAGAGGAGTCAAAAAGGAAAGTTAGTGACATCATTTCCTTGAATATTGGGACATTCAAATCTCCAAAGATCATTAAATTAGGTGCCCAATGTTCTGATGAAGAGAAAGTAAAATTCACGAAATTACTCCATGAGTTTCAAGATGATTTTTTCGAGTTATACGAGGATCTTCATGTTTTTGATCCTACTCTCATGCAGCATGCCATTCCTATCAAGGAAGGGGAAAAACTAGTTAGGCAAAGGCAAAGACCTATTAATCCTGCGCTTGAAGCCACCATTAGGAAAGAATTGGAAAAATTATTGAAATCTCATATGATCTTTCCAGTTAAGTATTCTGAATGGGTTTCAAATATAGTCCATGTTCGGAAACCTACTAGTTAGATAAGATTATGTGTCGATTTCCATGCATTAAACAAGGGAACTGTCAAAGACCATTTCCTGCTTCCTAATATGGAGATGATTTTACAACAAGTCGCAGGGTCTCAAATGATGTCCTTACTTGATGGTTTTTATGGATATAATCAAATCAAGGTAAAAAGGATTGATAGATATAAAACCACATTTACCACATGCTGGGGAACATTTGCTTATGAATGTATGTCATTTAGATTATCTAATGCAGGTGTCACATTTCAAAGAGCTATGCAGATAGTTTTTTATGATCTAAACAATAAGATTATCCAAGTTTATCTTGATGATTTGACTGATTATTCTAAAAATCAGTTGGATCATTTCAGTCATCTTAGAAAAGTTCTCATGCGTTGCAGAAAATTTGGCGTTTCTTTAAATCCTTCCAAATCTATTTTTGATGTCAAGAAGGGTAAGCTTCTTGATCACATTATTTCAAATTCAGGGATAAGTATAGATCCTGAGAGGATTGTTGCCATTCTAAACCTCCCTTCCCCCACCTCCAAGAAAGAAGTTCAATATTTCATGGGAATTATTAATTTTTTTCGTAGTTTTTCATGATTTTGTGATAGCAACGCGGCCCCTTCACCACCCGCAGGTCAGAAGGTCAACGCACGCACACAGGATCTTCTCTTCTCTTGGCCCGAAGAACACCAAGGTTCTTCTATTTCCCTATCAGGAAATCTTTACCCACAGAAATCTCCGTACGATCCTCCTCTCTTTACTTATCGGGGAATCGAACTTCGCGGCTTCGCGATGTCAAATGATGATCACTGGGCTATCGAATCTCCGAGACTCGATGGCCAGTCAACGCTGAATTTTCTCTTTCCTTTGTTGGGATTTTCCCCTATCGTGATTTCTGTACTCGCGATACCAAGCAACTTGTTTTACCGACTCCCGATACCCGATGCACCAAAACTCCGATGTGCACGTGCGAGTTGACTTTTCCACTTCCCGTCACTTCTATCGGGATTTCGGACTTCACGGGATCACGAATCCTAATACCACAGGTTTTGGGACTTTACTTTCCCCGAACTCTGATACGGTGCACCACCTGTCTTCTACTAACTTCCTGTGGCCTCACACACTGCCTTTGACTGTTGGGATATCGCGTATCACAATATCACGATTCTTGATGCAATATTTTGGAGCTTCAACTCACGAAACCCCGATACATGATTTCACGTGTAAATCCGACGACTCCTGTGGCTCGGATCAACGGCTCTGCCCCTCCTGAGCTTCGAACCTCTTCCACACTTACGCTGCAACCTCCCTACACCTATGTGAGATCCAACAGCTCTCGATGATTCATTGATTCTCCCAGAGAATCTCGATCGCACTTTTCTCCTGGTGAAATTCTGCGAAATGAAAACAAGTATTTCCTCCCCGAAGGCTTGTTCACCTGCTCGCAAACCTACGACGCTTCCTGCA
>JASDQU010291418.1:0-14398 GCA_032191745.1 Picea mariana | reverse complement strand
GATAGCTGTGAAAAAACCCTTCGCCAGGGGGCAGACTGTGACCTCATCCACAAGAAGCGGGGACCATTCGGAATCAATCCAGGAGCGAAGATCAACCAGATTCGGCCAGAAACCGTTGAACCTGCAAATCAGGGCAAGCTTGCTGAGCTGAGAGGAATACACCAGTGCTTCCTTCAGCATCTGGATAGAAACTGCCGGGGCTTCAATAATCGTAGTTTTCGGAGCAGAGGAACCCCCTCGGAGGGAGGCCACATCCTTGAAAGAGGCCCGTCCCGTACGTCCCAAAGAGGGCCCTGATCTGGTAGAGGGCGGGCGGAGAAACCCCCATCGGGCTTGGCTGAAGAGGCACGAGCAGGAGCAGTGGGGGCGCCGGCCGCCATGGAGGACGCAGCCACGAGAGGGGGCGCATCAGCCGTAGGTGCAGCCACCTGGGAAGACATCTACGAATGGCCAGATCTATCTGGAGGCATCTGGAGTAGATCGAGAGGAGGCCAGCGGGCCTGTGGAGAGCTGAAAGACCAGGCCGAAGCCCGAAAACCCTCACCTTCTCTGTCGCTGCCGCTACTAGGTTTTTTTAATGTTGTTCATGACTGCATTATTACAAAGAGAAACAATGAGAAATAAACCTAAAATAAAACCTACTCGTAAACCTACTATAACTGCTAAACAAATCAAAATACTATGTAAAGTCATGCTTCCAATGTAGCCATCAGAGTAACTCCAATCCTACAATGGAAACAAAATTAAAAATTACTAGTAAGAATGGTAGTATATCTAAAATTGACAAAAATATATCATACCTAACTTTACCATTATCATTTAAAAATAGGGCAAGTATGATCTTACCATTCCCTTGAACATTCTTTTTTTATAAATCCTCCAACCATACTACAATTTTGTCATTATATGGGTTACAAAAATATGAAAAAATGAGATCGTAAAGCTTGTGAGAGTTATGGGGACATGACATAACTCTTAGCCTAGACATAAGTGCTCCATCCTCCCGACAATTTTCCTTTTGTTCCATATTTTCTCCATCTAAAGGATATAAAATGAGTGTGTTAAAGTTACCTCCTTGATCTCTAAATAAAGTGAAGATAATCTTACCATTCCCTGGAAAATTTTCAAGATATGAATTCTCCAACCAATCACCAATCCTATCATAATACATGCAATTATTAACACGTGATTGTTTGAAAGAATTCAAATGAGACAAATATTCCTGATGAGAATAAAGTATTAGACTATCAAGAAAATAATTTTGTAAAAGGGTCGGATTAAGATGGCGAGAACTTATCATGATTCTTGACCGGAAAATAAGTGTCTCGTTCTCTTGGAAATTTCCATCGAGCTTAGATATTTCAAGGTTAACTATTTGGGGTGAACTAAATATAACGAACAACATTTTTGAATAATCATCATTGGTAGTAATATTTGGTCGATTACACTTTTCAACCTCAAATAACTGATCATGGAAAAATTTAGATCCTTCCTGAAACACAAATTGAGATGAATCAATGGAAGATGCAATTTGAGACTCTTTCAAATCATTTCTTGATTTACCCAAGGATAATTGATGAGAATAAGAATTAATATGTTCATAGGTAGAATTATTTTCCTTTGTATCTTCTATCTGGTAATCTCTTTGTACCTGATTATATAATGTTGAATTCTCTCCAAGGTAATATGGAACACACAATTACACAAAATTAGGATAGAAAATATCAAGGTACAAGGAATAATATGTAGAAGAATTAAGGAGATGAAATGCATCTCTTGAAATGATAGGTATATGCATTTCGAAATCAGGTTTTGTTCCCTCTCCTTGTATAAACTGATCAACCTCTGTTGTATTCTCTTTTAAAGAATACGAGACAGTTTCTAAGACACAATTTGGCTCATTGTGTAAGGGAAAATTTGAGAGAAAATCACTAGAGATAGAAGATTGATTAATAGCCTACCTAATGATTTTGTCTCCCATTGATTGATCATGGATATTATCGTCCACATGATTATCAACTTCACATTTGACCTCTTTTACTTTGGAAACAGTTATAGAATCTGTGAGAGAGTGACAACTATCATCTTTTAAATTCAAGGTTCCTTCTTTGACATGAGGAGACATCGTTGACAAAGAATAATTAGAGGTGACAATTGAATTTTGTAAAAGATGATGTTGCTCCTGATTTTCCAGAATGAAATAAGTTGAAAAACATTGTGGTGCTTCAAAATCTTCAAGATCAACATCAAAATTTGAATAATCTTGATATTGAGTGTTAATGCTCAATTCAGATTGGTTAACCATTAATTGATCTTTCTTTTCTAAGAGAGAAACAAGGTATTCAAACCACTCATTAATAAGCGGCATTTATTTCAAAGGGAATCTAGCACAAACATGAATGAGCCTAATTTCAAAATCATTGAATGATTCACCATTTTCTTTCATTAAGAAACTTAATTCGTCACTTAATTTATCATAATCATAGATGTTAAAATATGATAAAAACTCAATTACAAACTCATAAAAAGAATGAATAGAATTAGCCTGAAAAGATTCAAACCAATATTTAACCCGACCTTGGAAGGTGAGAGTGCAGAATTTTCATGTAACATTAGGATCAATGATGTTATATATTAAACATTTATAAAAAAAAATAGAAATATGGTCTACTACAGATGTGTTCCCTTCACCATCAAAGGTGAGTATTGGAAAGAGATTAGATATCTTGTTGGGAATAATTGGTAGTGAGAAGTCGAAAGCATGTTCCAACACGGGGATTTGGGCAGGAGCCATGGAAAATTAAGAATTTGAAGAAATTGACTCCAAATAGTTAGCTTGTCATCTAACCTTCCTTGTAGTGCATTATAAGATGACACAAAAGAAGGATTTATAAATATATAATTATGAAAGGCTGAGGAGTGAAAAATTTGATCATTAAATCGACCTTGGCCCTCCTTCCAGCGCCATTTGTTGACGAGGAAATCTGATATGCCTTCAACTAGAAGAATAGATCTGGTCCAAGGTTGTCTAAATAACCCAAGCTATTTGGTGTAACCTATTCTGATGGGTTTAATGGCTCCATTAGCCAACTAAGGTCCTAAAATAAATAAAGGAAATAAACTAACTAATGTTAAAACTATTATATATATAATTTAATCTAATTATTTACAAATATGTTAAACAGAAAATAAAATGTGAGCATATCACTTATAAACAAAATTTACAGGGTTCTAGTTTTAGTGAAAGCTTTGGAAAAATTAATGTTTAGGTAATTGTTTTCAGAAGCAGATAAAAAAAGAACATTTTTTTATTTTCTATTTTCTAATAATAAATATAAGAATTATAACTAAATCATGATTAGAAATAGGATAAAATGATGGTCAAAATCCAATCAAAGACAGTCCTATTTCACTAGTAAATAAAATGACAAAACTTAGAAGCAGGTGAAGCTAACCTGTTATTAGTTTGTTAATAGTTTTCGTTCCTCTGTGCAAACAAAAGAATCCATCTACCCTCCTATGAAAGAAATCTGCAGTATTCTTATACTAAAGTTTTCCTAAAGAAATTCAAGGTGTGTATCGACAGCCAGGATTTAAGGACAGAAAAGTGAACACTTATCATCTGGTGATCTTATAAGTACAAACGATTACAGTAAAAGAAATATTTATTTAAAACATTCATTTTATCTATCAATTAAACATCAAACAAAAATCCTGACATCTAAATTGATATGATGATCATATTCATAACATATGGAACAACAAACAATGAACTTGATATTTAAAACATGAATACAATGGAACATAATATGTCATTGAGACTAAATATACAAAACACATTAATATTCCAAAATAGGAGAGACAAAACATAAAGGAGACAACATTCACATTTGTCTAAAGCCGAATTCCTCTAAGTTGTTCCATTCAGTTTTGAAATTTATTCGTCCATAATCTTTTCCAGGCCAAAATGTATCTACCTTCTAAAATGAAGAGTATTTAAAGTTTTTCGAAATCCCATCTTCCTATATCCTAGGATAGGATAGGATTTCATGAGATCAAAATATTACAAAAATAGAGGGCTAACAACCACTCATAACAGAGTTGATTCTTCAAACAAAATAATAATAATAATTTTTTTTACAAGTCAAATAGAAAAAGAAATACTAATAATTCAAACGAAAAATTGAACATGTTTCCTCTAGATGATTAGCATGAAGATCTACTATTTCCTGAAAACAAAACATGAATAAGTTAGACAAATTATTAACAAGTAATTTTTAATTTTTTAAATTTAAAAATGACTTGGCTACATAATCGAAAGATTTTGTAGCCAGTCGTATCTTAGAAAACAAAATATAATTTCAAACTGTTTTGATTCAAAATAGATAACATGAATATAATAAGAGGAAAATCATTTTACCATTTCAAAAATTGAGTAAAGATGGATCACGGTAGCTCAGAATTGATTATGGCTTTAACATTGTTTGTGTTTTTTATCAGTATGTTCCCTGTCCTCTTAAGGCATTTAACTTTTCTCTCTGCGTTTACTCTAAGGTCGAGATTTTCTTGTCTCAAAGATTCACTTTGTGTTGTGAGTGTTTTAATCTGAGCTTGAAGGATGGGAACATCAGTGTAATATCGTTCAATCCAATGCAGACAAATGTCACACTGTATAGAAGGAACAACCTGTTGGTGAAGCGTGCAGTCAAGCATGGTTGTATCATCTTTACCTACTATTTTCCCTTGACCAAACCCAATCCCAGA
Source organism: Picea mariana (assembly GCA_032191745.1). Classification (NCBI taxonomy): domain Eukaryota; kingdom Viridiplantae; phylum Streptophyta; class Pinopsida; order Pinales; family Pinaceae; genus Picea; species Picea mariana. Next base: position 9,634 of record JASDQU010291418.1, on the reverse strand, counting down.
GAACCCCTTATAACCCTTGAGACATGATGGCAGATTCGTAACAATATCATAGGGTTCAATAGGACCAAACCCTTGAAAATCCATGTCTTCAAGAGCCAGAAAATCTTCTATTTCATAGTTTGAGACCTCCTTGACCTCGATTGGACTGATCAATATCAAATGAGCATCATTTTCATTCCTCAATTTTCTTGAAATAAGATTTCTAACTCTTTTTTTCTTAAACCCTGAAGCTGTGTGTTTTTTTTTTGTCTGTTTACAAGATTTTTTTACATCAGGTTTCACAGTGGCATTTTGGCCAACATCTAGTTTAGGCATAGAAGCTTCCCTTAACTCAAATTCAATATCATGTTGCTCATGTGAAGACTGAATTGGAATTACCTCATCTGGAGGGTTTCTGTTTAGAGAGTCTGGTTCATTATTTGGAATGTCAAACTGTTTTTTCATCAAAGGTTCACCCAAATTAGGGTTTTCTACAGGAATGGTCATAGAAAAACCATTTCTTATTAAAAATCCATCACAGCAATTGCCCACGGTTGTCAAATGGTGAATCAACATAATTTTAATCAATTCATGGTGGAAAAGAATATAGTTGAGGAACTGTCTCTTATACCTTTTAAACATTTTGTACAAGCTTCTCAATACATATAAAGGCCCGTTTAATTGAAAACCAATGAAATGCATCAGAAGTCGTATATGATAGAGGAAAACTAAACCACAATGAAACTCAGAAATCGGAATTTTTTTTAGAATCGACAATAGGCCATTCCACCTAGTTTTAGCCAAAGAGATGGGGATACCTTTTTCACAGCAATTTATTTTCTTGGAAGTCAAGAAGAGGCTCCAAGGTACTTCTTAAAATTTTTATTTTTTGAATCATTTCTCATCGGTGGATGGAAGTTCTATGCCTTCACTCACAATGTCCTTGGTTACCTCTATCTGGGTATCACCAATTTTCACTCTACACCCATTAAAATTATGTGTGAAAGCCTTTGCCACCTGAAGCTTATATCCTTCATATCTTTTAAGAAAGGAATCCCAACCTTAACTTCTTAAATATTCCATTTCATCGTCGTGATATAGTAATGCCTGACAACCATTTGTCTCCAAACAAACAATAGGGGCAATTACAAATGCAACTAGGATGTAACAGGGGTGACTCAAAACAGTTCTAGGTTTGGATGGTAGGAGTGATAGGAACATATCTGAATGGATAAAATGGAAACAACCATAATGAAGCCCCTTTGTTATCATAGCATGAAAATTGAGGGTTTGATCATGAAGCTTTACCATCTCTAGTAATGAAAACCTGACACACAGAATCCATAACCTATACCTGTAATAAAAGGCTCGTCAACTCACTGTGTCAACAAGGTGAGTTAAGTACAGAGTACAATAGATGTACATTAATTTGAAAACCTATTGATATGACCATAAATTCATGACAGAAACATTACACAAACATCAAAGCTTTTCTGAAATCGAAACTATCACACCATTGAAATAATAATTGTATCCATAACAAACAAAATGTGTCTAACCACCATTTTATAAGATTTACATTTTAATTTCAAATGAATGGTTTGTTGAACGATAAACCTAAGGCAAAAATCATGAAAACGACAAGCCAAATTCTAATTTTAATTCATGCTTGTAGTCATGAATTAAACATAGAAGAATTGAAAATCAAAATAGTAGAAAATAGTGAAATAGGCATTAACCCAATCAGTCATAATAAACTCGTAAAAGTGTTTATAGACAGGGTGATGGAAACTACAAAAAATGGAATGCCTCTCGATCATGTTTAAAAAATAAAAAACATGTGTGGATTCCAACATGTACTTAGTTGAGGCTCCTAGGCTACAATTGACCTTCCAGTCCTTGACATGGTCCTCTCCTTGCTCACCAATCATCCCTATGCAACTATGGAACTATATGCCAACTTTATGCAACAATGCAACTTATGCAACTATATTGCAACTATATGCAACTATATTGGAACAATTTTGTATGCAACTATATTCAACTATATGAAACTACGCAACTATATGCAACTATGCAACATGCAACTTATGCAACTTTATGGAACTTATGCAACTTTATGCAACATTGTACCCTTTATACAAATTTATGCAACTTTATGCAACTGGAGAGTGGGATGCTATCTGGGAATATTGTACCCTTGAAATCACTGAATCATGCATATACAATATCAGAAACTCATAAATCCTTATGAAACTATATGCAACTATCATGCAACTATATGCAAATATATGAAACTATATGCAACTTTATGCAAAAATGGAACTTATGCAACTATATGCAACTATATAGAAACTATATGAAACTATATGCAACTATGAAACTATATGCAACTATATGCAAATATGCAACTTATCCAACTATGGAACTATGAAACTATATGCAACTATGCAACATGCAACTTATGCAACTTATGCAAGTTTATGGAACTTATGCAACTTTATGCAAATTTATGCAACATGCAACTTTATGCAACAATGCAATGTATGAAACTATGCAACTATATGCAAATATATGTAACTTATGCAACTATGCAACCATATGCAACTTATGCAACTATATGAAACCGTATGACAATTTTGTATGTAACTATATGCAACTATATGCAACTTTATGAAAAAATGCAACTTATGCAACTATATGCAACTTTATGCAACTTTATTGCAACTAGATGCAACTTATGCAGCTATATGCAACTATATTGCAACTATATGCAACTATGTTGGTACCACAAACATATATTGGCACGATAACTTATCTTCTTGTCTTAACGAGTGAAGGTACCACCAAATAGGTATCTGTCGGATCTATATTTCTTGAGTGATGATCAAGATATACTAAGAGAGGTTGAAAGTGAGATGTTTTTTACTAGATCTATCAGTTCTAGATCAACTAGATCTGAAGAGGTAAGGAAACTATTTCGTATATGCATGCATTTTTTTATTTCCAACGGAGGGTCATGTAATTATGATGCTGAGAGAATAGGTGACATTTAGATTCTCTTGAGGTATAAAAATCTAGTGCAATGATGGGCACCTAAGGAGCTACCTGAAGTGGACACAGATTTCTTCATCAATGGGAGGATGTATCGCATTGCTCCTTCGTCCTTACATGGTTTGGGGTTATTTTCCATGGATGGCATAAATCTCGGCCATGACACTGTAACTGAATTGATGGAGCATGTCAGACCATTATACAAATACAATCATTGGTTGATGTTGGTCCAATATACGCGAAGTATGTGAAGATACAGAGTTGCCACAAATTATATAAAACTAGTAGATAACAATCAAAATAATGGGGCAACTATGAATATTGATGGAAGGCAAAATGCTACTGGAAACATTGCGGGCTTTATAAATAGCACACGATTAGTGGCAACAACTAAGAAACCAAATTTCATATTTGAGGGACATGAAGGAAATCGTATATTTGTATGTGCAACAAAAACAATAGTTCCCGGTGAAGAGTTGTTGATCAATTACAACTTAAATCGAATAGATGGAGGGGGTGCGACTATGGGGGTAAATATCTTACATACCATTAAAATCAACCTTCGATCAATCATTGTTACAATTTATCGCTGTAATATTTCAATTTTTTACTTCATATATTTCATTTTTCATTATTTATTTTCTAATATTACTGCAATATTTCTTTTTTTTAATCTTACAATTACTTTCATAACTCTTGTTGATTAATTTATTGATCAACATCTATCCAGGGTGATCGTGAGATATCACAGGCTACATCTGTCTAGGATGACCATGGAAAGGCACCCACTGTGCCTCAACAATTAAATGTTAAATACAATAATAACTTATGATTACAACAACTAAATTTCAGAAATTTCATTATTTTTTTTATATTACCACAATATTTAATTTTTTTAATGTTACAGGTGAATTTCAGAACTTTTATTGATTGATTTATTGTGTCAACTTCTGTACACGATGACCATGGTAGAAAATCGCCTGCCACATATGTCCAGGGTGACCATGGAAAGGAACCCATTGTACCTCAGTAGGTAAATGCTAAATACAATAACATCTTATGACTACAACAACTAAATTTCTGAAATTTCTTTATTGTTTTTTATGATATTACTGCAATATTTCATTTTTTTAATGTTACTGGTGAATTTCATAACTTTTGTTGATCAATTTATTCTGTCAACATATGTCTAGGGTGATCGTGGAAAAAAATCACCCACTACACTTGTCCAGGGTAATCATGGAAAGGCACCCATTGTGCCTCACTAGGTAAATCTTAAATACTGTAACAACTTATGACTACAACAACTAGATTTTTTAAATTTGTTACTTTTTTTCTGATATTACTCCAATATTTCATTTTTTAAATGTTACAGGTGAATTTCATAACTTTTGTTGATTGATTTATTGTGTCAACTTCTATCCAGGCTGACCATGTTCGAAAATCACCCACTACATCTGTCCAAGGTGACCATGGAAAGGCACCCTGTAACACCCTGTTTTCCCCAGTATGTAAAAAAAATAACTATATTGGCCAAGAACTATGGAAAACTCATAAGATGTGAATGTTTGATTTGATGGACCTTTGTATAAAAGGTCAATGAATGCAAATTATGTTATGAATATGTGTTGCATGACTGTTGGTAAGGGGATGTGCTAAATGAGACCACGATGGCTAATGAGAGGTGGTAGAAGGGACTTGGAATGGTTGCATTAACTTCCACTGAGTCAATACTGTACTGGTTTTTACTTTCCCAAATACCAAAGAAACTCTATGACCTTGGAATGGATGTCCCATCAGATTGGTAGGTGGGGAGGCTCCTCAAGAGTTAATGAGGGGATGGGGGTGAACTGCCCATCCGTAACAGCCCCCAAACCTGACCACGGATGGGGAAATTCACGCCACATGCGATCTTGCAGGGAAAAGGCAAGAGAGGCAGTGTGGTAAGGAGTAGAGAAGAGAGCACATCCGACAGGGGATCAGGGGGAGAACTGGAGAAACTCTAGAAAACACAGAGAGTTCTGAACAAGAGGAGAAGGAGAGTAACCTTCGTCCTTGACTTCCATTGAGTTGGAAGTAAAAGAATGAACCTAAAGCATTGTGGTCTATCTCGAGGGTGGCTAGTGGTAAATCTGTTTGTAGTCACTGAGCCTATGGTTGGGTGGAAACGAGCACCCGTCTCAGTAGTCACATCACACCTGGTGTTTTTGATAAGTATTTTATGCCTTGTATTTTTGAAATGGTATATCATGAATACATGTTCATGTTTATACGCCGATAATGATTTTTGTGTGGAATGATTGCCTGGTGTTTTAGACTGGAAATAATGGATGCAGGTGTATACTCACGTGCCATAGTTGGTTTCTATACAAATGATTAAGTCTGGAGCATGAGTTTTGTCCACCAAGAATCGTCTTGTTTGCTGGATTCTTATAATATTATAGGAAGGATCCTCGAGAGTACTCTCCCCCAGGAATTACCCCATAATCCTTGGAACCATACCGAACCTTTACCCAGAGACCCGACTAAGATTGGGGACAATTTTCCCAGGAACCATCTGAAGGTTCATGCGATCCAGGTTTAGAAATATTATGCAAGAAAAAGTAGCTCTTTAAGGTCTCAAAGTCATGGGAGTTTGAATTTTTGAGAGGTTGAATTTCATGATTCAAGTTCAGAGAGGATAGTGAGTCCAACTATCGAAAGAGATTACCCAATCGTTTGGTCAACGAATGGTCGGAATATTTTCAGAAATACTCCAGATCTGTTAAAGATAGATGGATCTAGAGGAGGAGAGCATGCTAGGAGGATGGATCTGAACTGTCAGACCTAGTATCAATATTTGAGAGTCGTTGGATCAGACGAAGGTGCACGGGGTTTAAACCCTTGAATATCCACACATTCGAAGTTCAGGGTTCTGAGCGGCAAGGGATTTTGGAGTCAGTGCATCTTGAACTCCTGGTTCACAAAATCACGTCATTCGTTGGATCTGTTAGAGCTTTGTGGACCATCAGATTAGGGAAGGCTCATAGCCATTTATCTCATACATAAATACCCATATCAAGAATTCAAGGATCAGAGTTTCGAGAGGTAAGGAAACTCTCCGTTGTGGATCTTTGCCAGTCGCGAAATCCCAGTATTCAAAACCCCAAATCAATCTAGTGTGAATGGGTTTCATCATTTCAGCACTCAAGAAACCCAAGGGATTACCTCTCATCTTCGCTAGTCATGAAATCCCGGTATGCGAAACCCCAACACACTCAGTGTATGATCCCCAGGTCTAAAGCCATTTGTAGGGATGCATGGTGAAGATCTAAAGCCACCAGGATTTTGGAGATTGGGGAAATAGGAGTTTAAACCCCGCCAAAAATCTTGAAATATACAATATTGGGATTTGATCTGGACCGTCGTTCAAGCTGACGATCTGGACCATAGATTTGGATGATAATGGGATTTCAGGTTTCGGGGAGTGAAGAAACAATGATTCATCATCTAAGCTTTTGGGTTTCAAGGAATGAAGGAACAGGCATTCATCAGTCGAGCTTTTGGGTTTCGGGGAATGAAGGAACAAGGATTCATCATCCAGGCTTTCAGGTTTTGGGGATTGAAGGAACAAGGGTTCCTTGCAACAGGAATCTAGAAGGCCAAGCTCCAGTAGTGCCACTTGGTGTTAGTAGGTGTTCACTGAGGTGGTCGCATGGAATAGCAAAAGGGGAGCTAACAATCTATTAGACCCTTTCGGGTTTCGACATTTCGAATGACAGAGTACGGGGGAACGCTTGCATCGTGATTGCCCGAATCACGAAAGCCGAAAGAACCTTCTTGGAAAGGCTTGAGGTCATAGCCAATGATCACATGAAGGAGGATAAGGGAAGGGATGGTTTTCACTAGATTCTATAGAAATTCATGGATTTTAAACCTCAAAGAAAAGATGAAAAGAAAAAGAAAAAGAAAAAATCTAGGTTGTCGTAGTGGGTGTGTGAAAAATTGGTATTAGAGCATGGTTACAACACTTGACCTACTTGGGCTCATGAACGAGTTGTGAAGAAAAATCCATTTGGGGTACTCTCAATAGGAGTAACCCTCTACCCTAACCCCCTTATCAAAAGCTGAAGATAAGAATGAAAATTTCCTATTGTGTGTATGCATTTGAAAAATATGAATTATGCGTTGATGGTGAATGAATATAGTTTTGACTAACAACAACTATTTTTCTTGCACAACAAGAGGATGATCAGCCGTGGGAAACTACAAATGCATAGAATGGTGATGCACCATGAAGTGGGGGATGGCTCCCACAATAGAGACAAAGAGTCTAATGAAAGGAGAGTGGTAGAGACCCCTCCAAATCTAGCTAAGACTGAGAAGTCTCATGGTCAAAATATAGGGCTATAAGGATGACAACAAGAGGTTGATAAAATAGCAAGAGAAGCAAATGGAAATTAATGCAGTCTTGTTGTAGAGCTTATCTGACATACAAAGACAATTGCAGCATGGACCTGACACCAGTCACGCAGACCAATGATAGACAAAGAGAATTCGAAACCCACCTGGGATACAAAAACATGGTCCTTTAAGTGGCCACACTGGGAGGAGAACCTCAAGAAAGGTCCACCCCAGAAATAAGGGACAAGCATCATATGATTCCTTTGGAAGGAAACTGGTGACTCGGAGGGATCTTCTAGTAGCAGAACTAGTTCTTATTCTTGAAGAAAATGGAAGAAGAGAAATCATTCCAAAAATCATAATCTCTAAGAATTCAAGAAGTAAAAACCACCCTCTTTTGACGGTGAAATAAAGAAGGGAGAGGAAGCGAAGGCTTGGCTACTTGGACTAAAGAAGTATTTTAGAGTCCATGAGTTCTCAGAAAATTTGAAAGCCCGAGTAGCCACTTTCAACCTGAATGGGAAGGCTTCCATTTGGTGGGAAGACCTTAAGAACATAAAAGGGATTCATGAAGAAGATCTATCTTGGGAATGGTTTGAGAAATACTTCAGGAAGAAGTATCTATCAGAAAAGTATTTCAATGAAAAGACTAAATAATTCTATGAACTCAAGCTGGGACAACGCACCATAGAGGAATATGCCAGCAGATTCCTCGAGTTGTTGAGGTATGTACCCTATATAAAATAAGAAAAGGCAAAGGTGCAATGATTCATCAGTGGACTACCTAAGGACTATTAGAACAGGATTGAGTTCGATGAGCCAATGACCCTAGAAGAGATTATCCAAAAGGCAAGATATTGTTATGAATAGCTTGGGCATCGAATAGAACCTCGTGAAGGCTGGAAGCAGAAGAACAGTTCGGGATTCCAGAAAAAGGGGTTTAAATCCCCAAGATTTAAAAACTATAAAAAGAACTCAAGGATGATCTTCCCAACCTGAAGTGTACACCAGCAGAATTTCTCGTCAAAGAGCAGAAATAAACCTTTTGGATCTACCCCAGGAAAGACTGATAACCTGAAGAAAGAACCCTTAAAATGTTGGGGTTGTGGAGAAGAACATCTACTGAGAGACTCCCCTCACTAACAATAGAATAGTCAGAGAATTTGCAACATGGCCAGGTGCATGCCACAAATTTATGCAGCCTTGGATAATAAACAAGATGACCACCAAGCTTCAGTAGTTGAGATGGAAGGTATGATCACCAACCATCTATTGTCTATTCTAATTGACGTTGGTTCAAATTTGAGTTATATATCCCCTAAGGCTCTTGATAAGTGCAAATTAAAGCCACATAAACATGCCAAGCCATGGTTGATACAGTTAGCCACTGACAGCAAAAGAAAAGTAATGGAGGTCATACCAACTTTCCAATTCACCATGGGTGAATTCCCCACCCAAGAAAACCTTAACATATCATCCCTAGGATCAAATAAGTTGTTGATTGGTATGGACTGGCTAGACACATATAAATCTAGACTAGACTATTACCATAAAACTTTAGAATGTGTAAGTAAAGAAGGAACAAGGATAACCCTTCAAGGGATCCAAAATCCTGTGTTGGTGATATGAATATCAGCTCTTCAAATGAGAAATTATTGTAGAAAGGGATGTCCACTATATGCGATATAGGTGTTGGAATTAGTTGAAGATGAAAAACTAAGCTTTGAAGACCACCCCACACTAAAAGAATATAGAGATTTATTTTCGAAAGAGGTACAATGTCTACCTTCGAGAAGGCTATATCCGACCCAGCATGTCTCCATGGGGAGCACCAGTCCTATTTGTGAAAAAGAAGGACGATACCCTCTAACTATGCATAGATTATAGATAACTCAATAAGGTAACCATAAAAAACAAGTATCCCTTTCCCAGGTTCTATGATTCATTCAATCAATTGGGAGTTGCTTCCATCTTCTCAAATATTGACTTGAGATCTGGATACCATCAAGTCCGAATCAAGGGTTAAGACATCCACAAAACTTCCTTCAGGATGAGATATGGTCACTATGAGTTTGTGGTAGTACCATTTGGATTGACCAACACCCCTGCCACTTTTATGTTCTTGATGAACAATGTACTCATCAAATTCCTAGACAAATTTGTATTGTTTTTTATTGATGATATATTAATTTACTCCAAGAATAGAGAGGAACATGAG